>CM063254.1:15711373-15761572 GCA_032158295.1 Pycnopodia helianthoides | reverse complement strand
TTGAGTTTGAAACCCCTCCCCCTTTTTGCACATACCAAGTTTGATATAAATTTTAATAAAAAAACAAGCACTATAAAAATGTTTATCTTCCAATCAGGAGTGACAAAATGTGCCTGCATGAAATCTTGCTCTTTTAAGTTAATGGTCTTACCAAATCGTACATTTGCTGTTACGTGCATAAGTGGTGCTAACCAAGAACCCCCAAGAGAAGACAAGAAGGAAGTTTCAGTTTTAATGTGGAGAATACCCCAGAAAATATTCCAGGGAAAACCCACGCAACCAGGAAGGGACTACAAAACCATTCCACATAGTGCCCCTGGCGGGACTCGAAGCAGGGTCCTAGAGGTGGAAGTCAAGGAAAGAAACCATGACACCAACCGGACCGCCAGTGTCATGAGAAATGTCGGAAGTAACCAAAATCTTGTCCATGTAGCAGATCTGCATTTTTGTGGCATAATGACCTACCAAGTGAATGCAGCAGAAAAAAGTACTTGTGGCATATTAAAGAGGGGCTCCAAAGGTCAAGTTTTGTGATGAACTCAATTTTTTAACAGATAAAGTCCTTATGAAAGTAAAAAAAGTATATGTAAAAAAAAAGTCTGTAACCTTGTGTTAAAATGGGGTAAAATGTCATTTTATTTAGTACTCTTTCCGAGCAAAATTTAAAACATGACGTCATTGGATGTCAACAACAAATGGGTCTGTACATTTCAAAGAGGAATTTTGTTATCTTTCAAAGGGTCAAATCAAGGCCGTTTTGATTGAATATTGTTGAAATAAAATAAAAAATGAACATTTCCTGTTAAAAAATGTACAGACCCACCTATTTGAAATGTGTCGTAATTGGATGTTTTTTTATTTTGAAAAAATTTGCACTGGAAGGGTATAAAATACACTGGCATTTTACACCATTTTTAATATGAGAGACTTGTAATTTTTTTTCTTCACAAGGACTCTGTCTATTTGAAAACGAGCACAACACAAAACTGAATTTGACCTTGGAGCCCCTCTTTAAATTCTAAGCATCGAACCAAATCAGCAAGAGCCCCCCCTCATAATTTGAGTCTTTGCTGTTTGCACTCTTTAGGTGCCGTCAAGTATTCTTCTGACAGATATGACGCTCGTTGACAACAACATCGGCGTCATGCCGATGGTGTACTCTCCCCCTGCCCTGTCCCACAAGACATCGGACAAGTTTGTTCGCATCGAGAAGTCCCTCATTGTTGGTGTCAGTGACTCGTTCGATTGCACGGCGGATGCTGTAAGTCAAACCCCAAAGCCATTTAAAATAAAGTATTATTGTACCCCTGATAAAAAACATGCACGTTTGACTCTCCGGTAAATCAAAGACTTCTCTTTGTGAATCCAAGACAACCCCACCCTGAACACCCGGATCTCTTTTGTTAAAAATAATAATAATGCTAACAGTAATATTGGAGTCTTATGTAGCGCATGTATCTACCAATAAGGTGCTCAACCAGCGCTTGAACAAAGAGAGACATTTTAAAGACAGATTTTGAAATTATTTTGAATTATGAGACCGATTTATGTAGCACCTTGTAAGGATTTACACGGTACTGCAGTGTACTCGGCAGCCACTGCTAGAAACACCGACGCAAACACCCTTCTCTTAGTGATAAGTGTAACTGGGTTCTTTTACATGCATTACACAACACACGGGATGTACACCTTTACATCCCATCCGAAAGACGAAGCAATAATGGTGAAGTGTCTTGCTTAAGGACACAAGTGTTAAGACCGGGACTCGAACCCACACTCTGCTGATCAGAAACACCAGAGCTTGAGTCCATTGCGCAATGTGCCACATTGAAGTACTAAATTTCAACGAGTAGACACCCTCAAGAGTATACAATTAGTTCTTTGCACAGTTGTGACATCATACAAACCCACTTGCTGAAGCTGTTTCACACTAGATAGATCAAACTTTGTTCAGTTGTTTAAGTGTACTTTTTTCTTTTACCTTTTTGTTGCATTCTTATAATCTCGGCTTTCTTCTGTGAATGATTTCCCCTACCCTAATTCCTGCTTTATTTCTCCATGTGCCTGTCCTCTCTGGGTCTTGTTTCATCTCTGTTCATCCTTTGGACAAAAAGTTAAAATATACATAACAATCCTGCAGGTGGCACCAGAGAATGCACGTCAAAGCAGTAGACAGAGGGCGCCCCGCGCTCCTGGTGGAGGGCACAGTGGCATTGTGTGGGCCAGCTTTGAGTCCTCACCAAACTTTGCACCATTCTTTGCGTTTCATCCAGTCATGAGTTACCCAACCATCAATGGTATTACCAAACTCAAGGGTAAGTTTCTTACACTGTTATCATTTTGTTGATTTTTTTGATAAATATAAAGTCTCAGGTATTTTAATTTTTTTTCCCTCTGTCCACCTTCTCCCCATTCCCTTCAAATGGGTATATAATGGATGCGTTTGATTAGTGCCCCGAGGTCGACCCAGGTGTGCTCATCCGTGTGCGCCCCCGCCAAGAGTTGTTTGACTGCTACCATCCTATGGCATTCATTACAGGACAGCCGTCCTACTGTCATTGTGTACATTGCATCTGAAAACAATTATTCTCATAGTAAAACTGCTACGTGAAATTATTTTACAAGCTCAGGTTAATACACTGTGCAGGTCTCACGCCTATTCAAACATTTTTAGGACCACTATAATCCCATGAACATTGCTGTAACTTGTCATGGAAACAAACTTGCACACTTTAACGGGTCCAAATGTTTGAATATGCACAACACTTGCACAGTCTATACAAAAGTAAACAACTTCCGATAAAAAAAGAGTACTTGATGCTCACAAAGTTGCTGTTTTAGGGTGAAAATGTGTGTTTAAATATCCTGAAAGCATCCCGCTGAATAACTTTTGAAGGCGACCATTGAAGGAGTTTTCTCGTTAAGACATCATGCACCCAGGTCAGACCACAGTAACCCTGCTCAAAGAGCAGGTTACTTGGGTCTGATCGAGGTGAGCCAAGACAATGACGTCAAAACCACTTGAACACACTGGGGTCTGTGGCATCATGATCAAAGCAGCCTTGTGGCTGTACATGAAATTATGAACTCTCACCCAGTTACAGTACGCACGTGCGCACTCTCCATAGATATGATACAGAGGGAGGGCTTGCGTATGCAATAACTGGGTGAGAGTTCATAGTTCCATGTACAGCCACAGGCCAGCTTTGATCATGACGACCCTTTAATGCTGATTCCTGCTTTCTTCTTGAGTTGTGTTTTTATGGGAAGTTTTCTGAATGACTGAATTCAAGGTTTTGATATAGACCATGTAGGTAGAAATATTTCTTTAAACTTGTTCCATACACTAGACAAGAAGATTTTTGTTAGCTGACTATTCCATCATGTTTGGGAAAAATGCTTTACCCACTGTTGTATCCCTTGTGCTAATTCAAACAAAACAGACGTAGCGTTCCAAGGTTTTGGTACGCATTGTGGAAAGACAGACGTTGCGATTGTGACCAATAGAGCCAGTGAAGATGCAATGCACCCTATGACGACCTCGGGGTTGACCTTTGAAGATGTGGATGAGGAGCGCAAAATATTCATTCACAGACCTAACCTTGGGTAAGTGCGGTTTCTGCTTCCTTTCTAAAACCCTAAAAAAGGGTCAGTCACTAGCAAACAGCTGTTGTTGGAAGCTGTTGGAAAGTGTTTGAAGCTGTTAGAAGTTGGGTGCTTTCTTTTTCTAACCCTAAAACAGGGTCAGTCACAAGCAAACAGCTGTTGTTGGAAGCTGTTGGAAGCTGTTGGAAAGTGTTTGAAGCTGTAAAGTGTTAGAAGTTGTTGCAGGCCATTGCAAATCATCGCAAGTTGTTTCAAGTTGCAGGCTGAAAAAAATGCAATACACTTTACTGTTATGGGATAATAATAATGATAAACAATAGTGGCTTCTTTTGTAGCGCTCAATTATCTCACGTAGTGTCCCTCATGGCGCTCTAACAATAATACCCCTGGTCACTGGGCCATTTATTTTATTCCTTAAACCATCTCAGCTCCTTGGGGAGTACACAGCCTGTGCTGCCAAGTATGTAGCGCACCAAGCCAAAACAATCTCTGCTCTCACAGGTACCCATTTATCTTTGGGTGAAGAGAAGCTATCATAGCAAAGTGTCTCGCTGAGGGGCACGTGGAATTTGTTATTTTAAACCAAATCAAAGTCACGTCAGAATTTCGTTCCTATCTAACTGGTGGGTTATTAGGCAGTTTATGACACATTGCAAACTTTTTAATCTTAGAGCAAGATTAACAAATAGAAGAAAAATATAATTATGAATTGGGGAAGTTTAAGTGAGGGGTTATTGTAACTTAATATTGGGAAATTAACTGTTTTTTTTTTCTCTCTCTTTCACTATTCCCAGCTCTGTGAACCCATCTGACTGTGTGGACATGGACTGTGATGGTCTGAAGAAAGCATTGATCCGTGATATGGATGGTACCCTGCTGGGTTCAGTGGGTACAGTCATTCCCCAGTCAGAGTACCAGTGGAACGGTGATCCTCGGCGGGGTCTTGGTGATTACCGTATCCCCAAGGTCATGCTGACCAGACCGGATGGATCACGCATCCCAGTGGAGGATATCGCACCAAATAAGGGTAAGTGAAGCTAGTGAAGCCAAGAGCAAAAACCAAATAGTTTTGTAGTGATTTTATGAGAAACCAAATGGCAAAAAAAACAATCTTCACACACCCCCACCCTCCCACACACACTCAAGTGTGTCATGAGCTCCAATCGTGGACCCTCCTTTGTTCAACTCTTTGTCCTGACAAACTTGGACCCCATTGTTTTCCTTTGTGATAGCAAACGTGGACCTATTGTCCCTTTTGTTGTAAGTCCTCGGTTTGAATGTCACTACAAACTCATACACACACACACAAATACTCATACATGTTTGCTCAAGTACTTGTCTTTGTTCTTTAATTGTTTGGACTCTTTTTCAGCGATGTTTCCATTGGTTTTGTACACAAAAGCGAAGCAAGGACGTCCTCGGTTTTGTCAATAACTCCCAGATTCCTTTTTGTTGAAGTCTTCGTTTTCCACGGGTTAGACACACTCACACATGTGGATTGTGAAGCACTGCCATTGTTGCTCGATTGTTCACTTGTCTAAAGACTTCCTCTGTGGGGGAACAACTTGAACAAAGAAAACCTTGTGGGGTAGCTTTATTACACTCAGGACTTGTACTCAGACTTCACCAAAATAACAAAACATCAACCACAGTTGTTCCATAGATCCTGTGACAAAATGATCAAGAAATATAAGCCTGCCAAAAATTGTGCATTGAAGTAAAAGAGTTGTATACGGCTACCATTGGCTTGAAGTAACACCTGCTTCCATTGACTATTGAGTGTATCTAATCAATGTTATGATTGGACAAAAACCTTGCTGTCTGACTGGCTGATTAGTACAGGGTTTGGATCCTGATTTTGCCACAAAATTTGCAATGGACATTACCACAGTTAACCTTGCCCAGTAAAAACCCACACAAAACAGCTTTGTGCATACACTATGTGGAAAGTGCGGGACCAACTCTGATACACAGGAATTACCACTAGCTACACACATATAAAGTACGTGTATTGACCTTTCTATTGCAACATCACAGCCCAAAATTTTGCCAACCAAGATTGGAAAACTATAGGTAGCCATAAATGCATAGCAAAAACAGATTGCCACAGTTTGTAACAATGTTACACAAAATAATATTCAAAAATAGTGTTGAATTATGGGACAAATTTTTTTAAATTGAAAGTTTGCAGAAATGTTGAATTTTGTCACAATATCTGTTGAAACGATTTGATGTTTTGCTAACATTCGGCCGTCCATGCCAACCAGGGCGGTTTGTTTATCTTAAACATATACCAGTCCTGCATACTTACTCAGTTTGTACACTTGGACATAATTCAGCCAAACCAAAGGTAGGACATTAAATGCATTAAAATAGCCTTTCTGTGAGTACAAAGCATTTGATCTCTCAGCGATAAAATGTGATCACGGTATATTGTGTGTTTTTCCTCCCTACCCCCACCCATAACTCTAGGTATTTACAGAGGAAGCAACAATGAATGTGAGTGGAATGCTAACTGGCAGGCCTATGAATGCCACGGCATCGACCACATGATGTTGATTGTAGAGAGCATGGATGGAGACACTGAAGTCAGACGTCTCTCCCCACTGGCCATGTACAGCGACAGCTACGTGGACTTAGTCAATGGGCCGCAGGATCACGGATGGTGTCATGGGTAAGTTGGCCCAACCAAGATACTGTATATGAGATTTGGGGTGTATATATCTACTATGCCCTGTAGATATTGTTCTTTGAGAACTTGTCTTGCTATTTATTCTATTGCCACGGAGTCATGGATAAGTTAGCCCATCCAAAATAATGTGTTTTTATGTCTTGAACTACTTGGAGCTCTGTTTTCCTTGGAACAGCTTACCGGGTCTTCTGTGCTTAGGCTTACTGTTATCAGTCTCTGCTTGGAGGCTAGCTGCAAATTACTACACAAGCTGTGTATGTGAAGAATGCTTAGAAACGTAAAGTACCAATCCCAAATCTTCAATTTCTCTAGCTTGTATTCTCTTCTACAGGTATACATGCCAGGAGCGTATCAGTACATTCTACACCCTGATTGCCACTAAGAAGGAGTACGAGGTGTATTTCACCACCAATCCCCAGACCCTACAATTCCTAAATTTTTCATTTCATTACCTTGTATTCTCTTCTACAGGTATACATGCCAGGAGCGTATCAGTACATTCTACACCCTGATTGCCACTGGGAAGGAGTACGAGGTGTACTTCACCAGCACCAATCCCCAGACTCTTCGTTTCCATCTGCTGAACTCTGATGACAGCCAGGCCGTTGTGATTGGAATCTGGTATGCCAATCCACAACGATTGGATGTTTATTATCAGGTAAACATTTGCTAAGTTGACAGAAAAATCTCTAACAAAACATAAACTGTTTTTGTTTCTTTTTTTCTTTTTTCACTTATATTTTACCATCCATATTGATGAAATTTTCAGAGATTGGTTTGATTGTGTGTTTATTGGAAACTAGAGGGTTGGAATGAATTGTCACGTCAAAAAAAACAATGAAATATTGTCCCTTCAAACCAAAAGTATTATTTATTTCATGAATTTTTAAAGAAACCTGAGTACTTGTCTTGTATTTTAGAATCGCTACGTGACCCCAACAATGCTGATTTCAGCTCTGGTGATTTCACCTGGAAGGCCAAGGATCCTAGTCTTCCTGCTGACCAATACAATCCCTCCGTCACCTCTAGTGTTTATGGAGAGAACTACTTTGATCGTAGAACCCAGACCCTGTGGATGCTCGTGAAGGGTCCCAAGCCCATTGAGATACGCACAACTCCAGTCATCATGGTCACATTCGGTGTTCCCGCAGTGTCCATAGATAACTTCTTTGAAGAGAATCTGGTGCGGAATCTCGCCGGTCTGCTCAGTGTGGATAAATCCCAGATCCGTATCGTGAATGTGGTCAGCGAGGCGAGTGGACGCCGACGGCGTCGAGCCATTGCTGGTGAGGCTGAGGTGGTAGTTGAGATCGGGCCACAGCCATCACCAACAATTGTGTCACCTGGGTCTGAGAATGCTCTGAATGACACAAGTAATGCAACTACACCAGCCCCACAAACTATTACAAGTGAGTATTCTTGATTAAAGGTTAGTTTTTTATTTACTGGAAAAATATTAGAAGACACAAAATAAATGAATTTATTTATAATTTTTATCAAAGATAAACTTTATTAGATTAAATAAAAGTATTTAAATGGACCCCGAAAAATATTTTTGAAGTCTTGATTATTTATTTATTCTTCTGTTTAATTAAAATGGAATTTACGTTAAAGATTTCATCCAATGGTTTGTGCAAATATTTTCTCCTTTGTAGCATCAGCACCAGGTACCGCCCTCAACTTTGACGAATTGGTTGAGATTCAAACGTTATTGGTTGATGACTTACAGTCAGGAAGCCTCGGGGATTCACTCAACATCACGATTACCTCCATGGCTATGACTGACCCTGTAGCAGAACCTGTTGACCCCACAGGAGGAGTGCGGGCCACCAATGAAACAGGCGGGACCAGTGACGTACCCAACGGGACCAAAACGTAAGTATAGTCTTGTCACCCTGTTTGATATTTCTTGGGAACCCTTGAGAACCAATAGCGATGTGGCAAATACAAAAGCGCACACTCGCTTGCCTTTTCGTTTAAACTTATCCTGAATGTTCTTCCTTCGTTGTATCTGTCAGGTTTTCTGAGGTACAGCAGGAGGAGGAAGAGGAACAGAATGCTGAGCTTGAAGTAGAAGTTGTCTACCGCACCCCAGATTCCCTTGTCATCTACACACAGCCTGATGGGGCCAGAGAAAGAGCACCCTTCATTGAACAGCCCTCAATCTATGCTGTGGATGCACTGGTGAGAGTCCACAAAAAAATATGGTTATGGAGCAGCTGAATTCCTACAACTGCCTGAGCACAATAATTAGCTAAGCACGAGGTTAACTGTACTTACCAGAAAAAAGATAACAAGCCAAAATACCATTTGATATGTACTGTTTGCAATTAGTTTTCTGTTTATTTTTGCTCAGCAGAAAACTGTTAAGCGCTTTTGTCTGTTTGTTGCTTTAAACTGAAGAAAACCTATGGTTTCACATTTACCTACTTTGTACTTACTATTTGTTCTACTGGTCAAATAGATTTGAGGTTGTTGCCATACTTTTGTCAGCCTAACTGACTGAAAATGGTACTCGGCAACTTTTCTGCTAAGCAAAAATAAGCAAGGAACCAATTTTTTTCAACATTGATCCAAATATTTTGTTTACTTTCATACAGGGCAATAGGATCCTTCAACTTGGGCACTCCTCGAATCCCTGGCAAGTGACGGCATCGTTGAATCCATCAAGTGCAAGCGGCCAGCTATCGGGCAACCTGATCGTGTCGTTTGTCAACGGCTGGGCCAACTTCACAGATCTGGCTATCAACTTGACTGTAACCGGAGTCATCCTGGACTTTGCGGTGACCAAACCAAACACGTCCAGTCTTGCCGTCAGCTCCAATGCCTTCGACGTGGCCGTCCGGCCGTATTATCTGTCCGTGTTGACGGCGCCGGACATGGTGTATGAAAACACAAGCTTTGTGGTGATCATTGAGCTGAGAGATGAAATCACGATGATGATTCCTGACGACCTAATGACCAAGGTGTGTTCAAACAAAATCCATTAGTTGATGTTACTCATTAACCTCAAATGTTAAAGGACCCAATGAAATCGGACTTCTTTCAGGCACAAAGTGTACACAGCTCATTGTAGAACACATTAAGTATACAGTTTTAATAAAAATGTTGATGTTAAGGCACATCTCAAAACTTATTCAGCAATTATTACATTAGTTTGATTTGTGTGGAAATTAAGGTAATGTAAAACTACAAATATGAGCAACAAAGTATCATATTATCTTATACCTGCTTGGAAATGCCAACAATGATTATTTTTGAATTTTTTGCTATCTTCATATGACTAACATTTGTGCATTGATGTTGAAATAGACTGCAAGCATCGCACGTATTCGAACATTGGGACCCCTTCAAAGGTGCGAGTTTGTTTCCTTCATGCAGTAAAACAATGTGCGTGGGACCAAAGTGGTCGCAAAAATGTTTGAATAAACGCGAGGCTGTCACCATCTATAGGGGACCTTTGTGGCAATATTAGCTAAGAATTAGAAGAAAACAAATTTAAGTTGTGGCAAATTTCAAGGCTTAATAAAATTGGGGTGTTATTTTGCCACAATCTACAGGGACTTGAGTGGCATGCCACGATGGCCCTTAGCATGCCTACCAACTATATAGGTCAGCTCAGAGGTCAACTAGAAATGACCTTTGACCTCAGAACTGGCCAGGCCCAATTCACCAACCTGGCGATTAACGCGACTGACCTGAGCTACATCCTGAAGGTCACCGTGGTGACCATGCCATCGAGTGCCTACGAGCTGACTTTATTGGTCGACCCGTTTGATGTGGTATCCAACCAGCAGACCTACACTGGGCCAGTGCGTCGACTCAAACTGCAGTTCCTGGTGGATTACGACCTGGTGGCTGCTGGGGAGGAAGCTCAGCTTGAGATTTACGTTCTGAATTACTTTGGAGCAAGATATAGTGGTGTTAAGATCAGCAATGTATCAATCGAGAGAGGTATAGTAACTAATCTGTATAACTTGTTTTTGCATGGGACATTGCCAGCCGTGTGAACTCATGAAGCTCTTTACTGGAAACCTATTTTGCTGCTTACTGCAGCAGAAAAACTTGCTTAAGTTTAAGTAAGTTTCGTAAACAGACAGTTATTTTTGGTTTAAAGGGTGTGTACAACATTGGTAAGATTAAAAATATAAATGTTCACAGATTTGCACATAACTTACATTGTATAAAGAAATGCTATAGTTTTTAGGAAATGAGTAAAACTATTAGTCTTTATCATTGGTGATAAAATCCGATGTTTTAAAACGGTGAAAACATGTAATGGGGTTTCTCACTATATTTTCTCATGACTCCGAAGACCGATTGAGCTTAACATTTCACAGGTTTGTTATTTCATGTATATGTTGGGTCACATAAAGTGTGGATACTAGTCTTTGAAAATTACCAATGTTATGTGCTTTAAAAGAATGTAAGCAAGGATCATGCATGTTTGTTCACCATGGGTTTGTAGTTTTGTACCACTCACTCTTAGAAAGGAGCACTGACATGTAGACACGCCTTTTACATTGGTTATGATTAGCAATGCTAGAAAATACACAATCAAGCATTCCCATAAAATTGATCCGATACTGGTAAATTTATACCTCGGATTTTTACAACAAGCTTTTTCCCCCCTTTTCCCCATGCATTTTGAATAACTTGTTTTTAAGTAATTTCTTTAAATGTAGTATAATTGTGTGTTTTATACACTCATTGTCAACTTGTAAGATTTGTTTGCATTTGGCCTCCTTATTTTGTTGGAAGTTTTTATTTGTGAAGAATTTGACCTTTGGTTGCTTTGGACAATTTCATGAAATGAATCTTTTTCTAAAACTAACCTTCTCTCCATTTCCAATCCTAGGATCCATTTTAGTCTCGTTTGACATTCAAGGAGACCTGGATGCCACCCAGGAGGCCATTTGGAGTGACATTCAGTCTGGTAACATTACTCTGACATTCAATGGCTACACTCTAACCCCAGACCAATACCTCCAGGTGGACGGGGTAACGTACGGCAAAGTGGTAAGACTACATATTTATTGATTTTGAAGAAGATTGCCGTGCCGTTTTTTTTCTACCAGTGCAGGAAAACTTTTGCAGCACTGGCATTTGATCAACATGCAAATAAGGTCTTTGATGTTTACCAAGCACTGTGTACTGTTCTTTTTAAGGCCGTTAGTTGGTGTTTAGAGCTCGTATCACACCCCAGTACCAGAAACAACATTCAAACTTGAAAATATAATTCCATGGATTATCATTTGCAGAGATTAGACTCTGAGTTGTAACTGATGTAGGTCATACAAATTGAAGTCGGTCAATAGATCTTAAAATCTGGTTTGAAAAAAAAATTAAATAAAGATGACACACAGTGCTTGACCATTACAACTCTGGTCAATATGCCATTGACTTCAGCCATCACACAACCTGCTCATTTCCGTTTCCTTTGCAGTCCCTATTAAAAGACCATTGAATATTATAAAAACAATGAATGTTTATGAGTGCAATGGAGGAGTAAATGGAGAGAATAATTTCATTCGTGAACGATGGATTGTTCTATTCACGAGGTGTTTTGGTACTATTCAGCGTGCATTTTTGATCCATCCTTTGGAGGTGTCCATTGAATACAAAACATAAATTATTCACTTTATATAACACCCGGGTAGATTTTTGTCATTTGGAGTAAAAACCAATCACCACAAAATTGTACGAGATTGTATTCTGGCATCCAATACGAGGCCGTTTTCTAAAGCTGTGACAGGCCGATTTGTAGGCCTAGTCGTCGCGCAATGATAATCGTCGAACACTGAAGAGCCAGCGATCTGAATAGACACTGATGCCTCGGTAATATAAACGGTGTTTCTAAATGATGATCCTGCATCAAGTTTTCAGTCGCGCGACCAATGCGCAATCGACCGGCCTATGGGTGCACATGCGTGGTGGTCTAGCGTGCATTAGTGCAGAAAGGATGGATCGAAAATGCACGCTGAATAGTACCAAAATGCATGCTTAATGATGTAGGCATGAAATGTTGTGAACAATAAATACCACATGACATACAATCCTGCAATCAAATGCCAAGGATCTACTTGGGTGTTATAAAAATACAAATATTTGATGCATACAAGTCCAATATTGCAAAATATAAACACAAGGTGAAACGGAACCGTCCAGATCTCAACGAGTGATTATGTTCTGCTATATTGTATGAATAAAATGCATCCTTTATTTGTTTGATATACCTTACACATAGATCATTGTCTTTTGATATTTTTTTTTCATGTAATTCATAATTTAATTCAAAAATACATAATAAAAAGTTTTGAACAATTTATAATTTATTTCAACAATAAGGTATTAAACGGCTGATAAAGACATAGAAGGAGCTTTTAAGACCGGTTGGCTAAAGCATGTTCAGCGTCTACAGCCATATGCATGTTGGCGCACAAGCTTATAGGCATGCTTGCTATTAACGGGTACAATCAATACATACTGTACTCAATGTAATATGTTAGTATGCGTGAAGGTTCGCTGCGAAGCATCCCAAGCGTCCTATATTTATCAATATAGAACTCCTATATTAAATTTTGGAGTGTTGGAACTGTATACATCGCAAAATAAAGTATGACATGTGAAACGTGTTCCACCAATCAAATGACAAGGAAAAAGTGAGGTATGTAAATCCCATCAAGTCTTTTTCATTATTTTTCCCCCCCCAGGCTACAACAACAGAAATGCTTGCAACAATAGCAAAGATTAACAACTAACGGATCTTATTAACTCTGTATTTAGGGTGAAAATGAAAATATGCCATTTTCAAAGCAAATAAATGTGTTACCCGTCAATTGATTATTGGTGAACTATAATTTCACTTTTAGAAATACCATAGAGGGTATAAAACACATCTCTGAACAAAGAATAATCTTGATTTTTTGTTTTTCTTCTTTTTAAGAACAATTTGTATTGTATTTTGTTCTGTCTGCAGCCACCCTTTTCCACTAGGCCCATTATCCTTATTGTCGTACTTGCCATGGCAATCTTGATTGTCGTCGTGTTGATTGTATCCAAACTCTGCAGCACTAGTGGTAAGTTATTTAGTCAATACAATTTCATCGTACAACAGCAACCTTCATCATACTTCCTGTATACCAGATGACGATGATAGTACAAATTGTCATCCAGACCAACTTTTCATCTTGCCTCAGTTTAGTTATGAAAATAAAAACTTCAACCAAGCAAAACAAAAGGCCAAAAAATCATTAGTGGTGAATTAAAACTCTCTTTAGAAATCGACAACCAGGGGCGTTTTGGCGCCCCCATCAGAAACATGTTTAAAGCGTTTTTCGTGTTCAGTTCAGTTGCAGTGACGCAGTTTTTCCAACCAAATTGTAACCGAGTTGTTGGCTCAGTTGGGCTTGGTTTCAAGATGGTAGATTTTACAAACTAACAAAAAAAGTAAACGGAATTTCTTTTTAAATGAAAAACATTGAAGCACACCAATCTAGCGCTGTGGTCAATTTTTCTTTAATGAACCAAAAATTGTTTCAAATTTACCAGGTCAGTTTCCCTTGTGGTTTCTTGCCTAACATTATAAAGACTAAGTTCCATTACTCGAAAATAAAATGAAGGCAGTGTTTTTTGAGAACACTAACATTCAAGATATGTGCCTTTGCCATGAACTGTTTCTGGTTAAATGGTGTTTGAAGCTTTGCATGGTGTGGAGAATAAGAGAAACTATAAATATAAATATAAATATGAATAGTAAACTTGCGGGTACAACCATGGGTAAGATGTCTCTTTTGAACACTGACACACTCCAACGCACACACATCCAGCCAGCAACCAACCCACACGCTTCACCGGACAAGAACAGCTTGGACCCTTTCCGCCCAAAAGTGCATCCCTCCAGCCATACATAAGCTCTAACACCACCAGTACTCCAGCATTCTCCTGAAGACGAGCAGAGTATACTGTTCGAAACGTCGAGACCAAACCGGCTCTTTTCAGAGCCACCACTCCTTCAAAAGAGACATCTTACCCATGGTTGTACCCGCAAGTTTACTATTCATATTTATATTTATATTTATAGTTTCTCTTGTTTCTGGTTAGCGACCCGTTTTCCCGTAGCTTTCTTAAACTGTTTCAGTCAATAAGTTTTATGTTAGAAACTTGTTAATAATAATAATAACTTGAAAATAAGCCCCAATAAAACACAGAGTTTAAATATTGTGGGTTTATTTTGGATTTGGTTAGGTAAGAAGGGGAACAGGACGAGGATTGAGCCCTTGCATAATCCACGGACTCAGAACATCTTGAAGATGAAGGATTTGGCCAGCACAGGATCCATCAATAACCTTGCGATGACTGAAAATGATGAAGGACATGATCAATCAGTGTAAGTAGATTGAGTAGGGGAAAGACTAAAAGAGCTTGGGGTGGGGGAGAAGTAAATTGATGAAGGGGAGGTAGAATGGAAGGCTGGATTGTCTAAATCCCTCAATAACCCCATGATGAGGGTTGATGATGAAGGACAGGATAGATCACCGTAAGTAGATTGAGTAGAGGAAAGACTAGGAGGAACTTGGGGTGGGGGAGAAGTAAATTGATGAAGGGGAGGTAGAATGGAAGGCTAGATCGTCTGGTTCCCTCAATAACCCCATGAGGGTTGATGATAAAGGACAGGATAGATTGGTGTAAGTAGATTGAGTAGAAAAAAGACTAGGAGGAACTTTGGGTGGGAGAGAAGTAAATTGATGAAGAGGAGGTAGAATGGAAGGCTGGATCGCCTGTATCCCTCAATAACCCCTGAGGGTAGATGATGAAGGAATGAGATGAGAAAATAGGGAAGCGAGGGGAAAGGAAAATTTGGGAAGGAGGGAAGGGGAAACTAAATTGAGGAAGGGAATGGAAAAGGGAAAATCCGGGTGTGGAGAGACAAGATTGATCACTGTATTTATACATTGAGTAGTGGAAGAGAAGGAAATAATGGGATGCAGAGGAACCAGAGGGATTATTGTGAAAAAGAAATGAGGGAAATGGTGAAAAAATAAATTAATCGTTTTTATAAGTAGATTTGGTGTGAGGCAGGAAAAAGCAAAGGAAGGGGGGATAGGGAATGATTTGGTTTTTGTCATAAAGCAAATCTACACTTTTGTGATCTTTTGCAAAATTCCAGTGTCCTCAAATCATTCTTATTACCTGCAGCTTTTCTTAAATGTATTTACTGATTGATTTTACCTGTTAGTATGCCTTGAGGTTTTAAGGGGTAGATCTAGGGGGCTTGTTGGATCAAAGATTAAATTTGTCCTCTCTCTATAGACCCCAAGACCCAAACTTCATTGGCCACTTGAACCCCAACACACCAAGACGTATCCCTGAGGTGACAGTCACCGCTCTGCCTCCAGGCTTCACTGAATCCTCTGAACAGCAAGAACAACGTAAGAATACAAACCCATGATGTGGTTGATCTTTACTCTGTCCAGTATTTGCTTCTACCCTTACTTACAAATGTTTATGGCTGTCATCTTTAAAATCGGTCTTTTACAACCTGGTCCCAAACACCCAATAACAAAAAATTATAAAAATTGTCCCCACACTCAGAGATCACAATAAACAATATTTTATGATTTATAGATACTGCATTTTAATCTTGGGTGCCTTTTCCTTGTTTCCTTGCCCTGTTCAGTTAGTAAAGGACGGTTACGTGCGACTGGGTTAAACTGCATATACCCAATCATCTGAAACAATGGGTTACATCTGTTCCATTTCATTTTTGGTGCGAAGTGTTGACATGGTTGAGTTGAGCTGAAACTAAATGTCCGTAAACAAAATGGCATTATGTTTGTGGTTTCTTTGCATTTTAACTTGTTCCATGGAAAGATTGATTGGCATTGAACCTGAAATTATATTCCATCCTTCGAATTAATGCATTTGTTTGCCACTTACCTAAGCTCCGTCATAGGCATATTACCAATTTGTTTTGTTTTCTTGGGCATCAGTCCTTTATGCAATGTGTGATTTGAGGTTCATCTATGACTTGTCCCATGGAAGGCGGAGCTAAATAGTTAGCCAATTTAAACTACTTGTTCTGTTTCTGTACGTTTCCACATACAACAACAACAAAAACCAATTTTATTGTGTTTCATTTAATTGAATGTTCCTTTGTTGTTAGGCTAAGCCCCAAGTAAGTGGTAACTTTGATCATTTACAGACATCAACATTAATATTATGGATATTATTACTGTAACATAAGCTCTATTTGTGTTTGTCTTTTGATACTTTACAATTTGAGTGGGGGAAACTTGACAATCCTACCAGATTATTTGTACCCTTTTGCAACTGAGTGTGACAATTCTAACCACTTGTTACTTTCATTTATTTCATCCATGAACAATGTAACATGGCGCCATGCTGGCTGTTGCTGTAGAATCTGGTCAACCCCATTCCATTACAGCATCAGAGTATATCCTTTTGTTTCAGGTGGATAATGTTGGTAACATATAAAAAGCATGAAGGTCATATCATGGAGTTGGATTTGCTATGATGAGAGCATAACTCTTGGAAATCATCAAAAGATGTAGACATGATGAGCTGGTTTTGTTTGGCAGCCTCCTTAGCGAACAGTGTGTAAAACCCTTCATGCTCTTTCTGTACCAATAGTAGACGATGGAACAGGAATAATTAAGAGGCCCAGCCATTGTGCTCTATTTCAATTAATAATAACGATAACAATGATAAACTGTACTTAAATAGCACCTCACACCAATAATGTTGATGCTATCGGGTGATATTCAATTGTTTATTTGGAGCAATTAGCCTGCTGGGTTGTGCTAGATTACACCAGTGGGTATGTTTGCCTGTGCATTAGTGATACATTGTGATACTTCAATTCTTGTGGCTATGTGTGCCTGGGTGCCTGTGCATTAGTGATACATTGTGATACTTCAATTCTTGTGGGTATGTGTGCCTGGGTGCCTGTGCATTAGTGATACATTGTGATACTTCAATTCTTGTGGGTATGTGAGACTGCATTAGTGATATATTGTGATACTTCAAGATTTAGATTTTAGACACCATGCAAATTGCTTCAAACTTTTTTTCTTCATATTTCTTTACAGACATATCCAAGCTGTGCATCTGCGGTCAGGTGGGTCGGTTTGAGTGCTCTTTGTGTCATCAACAAACCTACTGCAGCCCTCAGTGCCAATCTACTGACTGGGTCCGCCACATAGCGAAGTGCTCAAGCTCTGTAGTTAGCTCAGTCGATGACCGCGTATAAGATGTTCCCATTCAACCTTGTGTAACTATGTTACAAATCATTATGATTCTGCACCACAAACATCAACATAGTTGAGGAATTCTCACTGTTTTTTAGGTGCAATTTTTTTCACTGGTTCAGAAAAAAATCCTGTTTTATCTCATTTCTTGTGTCAGATTTACTTTTGAGCAATTGCAGAATGTGCAACTCATATGAAATGTATGAGTTTTGAGGGTAAAGAGATCAAGCATGATGTTTCTCACAATGACTGTAGCTGTGGCTACAAGAGTTGCTGGGATGTTCTGCAATTGAGCGAGTTGTTGAGTATTTTGAGTTTAAATATAAACATTTATTGGTGAATATAGCACAAACTGGTCAATAATAACTTATGAACTGGTCCATAATAACTTATGAACTGGTCCATAATACCTTATAAACTAATCCATAGTACTGTATGAGGTGGTCCATAATATCTTATGAACTAGTCCATAATACCATAACTATTTACTAGTCTGTACAACTTTAAATCAAGACTTGTACATTATTCTTTAAAAGAAAATTCAGTTTGCAAGTAATTTTTACACTTCAGCCCCATTGGCTGAAAGGGGTATTGCTACTGCCTATGGTGTCCATCCGTCTTGCCGTCCCTTCAGGCATCGTGCCGTTGGACTTGTAACTTGGGTGGCAGTTGCTCTTAGAGAAAGGAAAGTTATCATTACTTTTTTTTTGGGGGGGGGGGTGAAGAAAAGGTCAAAAGCTATAGATGCAGTTATGAGTTCAATTCCACAGGTCAGATGTAAAGGTCACAATGCTCACGTATAGGAACATGGTTTGGTGATATTTTGGGTAAGCCAGGCCCGTAACCAGGATTTATTTTTTTTTTTTGGGGGGGGGGGGGCGAATGTGAAAGTTTTTTTTAGGGGGGGGCGGCGGATTTCTTTTTTTGGGGGGAGCGGACTTTTTTTTTCCTTTTGAATTTGGGGGGGGGGGGGTGTCCGCCTCCCCCCTGGTTACGGGCCTGCCAGGTTGAGGGGTATCAACAGCATCGCTGTTTTTTTTTGATGTGAGAAAAAAAGGTAGAGTTATTAGATATTAGAGTCTAACAATTTTATATGTAGCATTTTTAATGTTTGAAAATAAGGAAATTTCAAGGTGTAATTTTGTTCCTTTTAAATACGAGGCTGAGGGGGCTATGGAACTTTTTGTTTGATCTAATTTTTAAAATGAGTGAATTCTGAGTCTTTAAGTCCTTAAGTTGTAACCATTTTTATTACAATTTTTACACTGTTTCCAAGTAATTAATTCTGACAAATTTTCCAGTTATTGGTTACAAAGCAGACTATTTGCGAGATTTTATGTAAATTTTCCAAAGGATAATTGTTTGATTAGGCAAAGAAAGCAAACTAAAGGTTTTTAAGATATGTGGTTAAAACAGTCACCACACTATTTTTTAAGACTTTTAAATTTTGTTTCTAGAAAATGGCGGACCATGTTAGTCCACAAAGTAAAAGTAAAACCGCACAATTTTAAGGTATGTTTGTGTGGATCATTATATAGCGACCAATCCGAAGGCAACGTTCCTTTTAAGTTGAATTTAACTATTGGAACATGCAATTTTTCATAATTTTCCGTAAACTGAAAAGTTGCATAATTGGTAAGTTCATTTAATTTGTGTTAAATCTACTCAGTTTGCTCACAATACTCAAAGTATTGGTAAGTTCATTTAATTTGTGTTAAATCTACTCAGTTTGTTCACAATACTCAGAGTATTTTTCTAAGAAGCAGAGTTTTGATTTTTAAATGATTTTTGAAAATGTGTTTGTACTGTGTAGACCTAATGTTTTCCAAATGAGTGCATTTAAGATTGATTTTGTATTGTGTGTGAAATTAACACGTTATAGCTAGATCTGAATTCAACCAAGGTCTTTAATTTGTTTTGATCATTTTAAAGTTTCAGCCCAATCCACAAAATAACAAAAAAATAAGTAAAACAAAAACACACAAAATTTATTCAAACTTATTTGTATGTACAATTTTTAAGTGAACACAAACAATCGATTTTTGGAGGTGTTGCAATCACAACTGAGATAACTTTAGATTAACACAACCCTTGCCCCACAATTGTATCACAATTTATGATTAATCATAAATACACGACACAGTTATTCCATTCCGATTGGTCGAGAGGAGATCCCGTGACCATGTTTAAACATGGGATATAAACATGGTGAGGAATGTTTAAACAAACGGGTGGCGTGCAAACTTATGCGGGCCCTAATTTACATGTAATGCAACCAATACATACTGGTACTTAATGTCAAATCTTTTAGTTCCTCAGCTTTTAGTACCTCCAGTTTGATCGTTCGCGAAACTAAGCAGAGGACGTAACAGGAATCGATAATTTACAGAAAAGTTTTACCAATATACCAACATTATTACGCTTGTTAACAAAAAGGGCATATATGGATAAACAAACATTGCAGGGTCACGGCCATGCAATAAAGGACGTCGCCTTGGCTTGGTCCTTTATCACATGACCACGACCCTGCCAAATTTAAACAGCGGATTAAGACCTTGTTGTCACTCTTCTATTCCCTTAGTCAAGGCTCAACCTTGAGCACTAGTAAAACTTAATCACAATGTCGAAGTGTCTTTTTTAAGAAAGTAAGTGCCATAACTGGGGTCGATTTTCACAAAGCACTAAGATCCATCTTAGCCAATCTTCATACATGCTTCTCAAAATAAATATGTCATAATACAAATCGCCATGGCGTGATGGGCAACTCATTTTCAGATGAACCTCACAGCTTTGTGGAATTGACTCCTAAACTGACATTCTGACAACACTAGAGTTATAATATAATGCACACGACTACTTGGGCACAGCACTCCATCCATTAATTACACACATGTTAGCAATCTCCTCAGGAATTCCTTGAGAACTTTGTCTAGTGTGAAAGGGGGTCAAGATGGTGAAGAAGGAGGCAGGCAGGTGTTATGCAATGAAGTCCACGGGTCAAGATGGTGAAGAAGGAGGCAGGCAGGTATTATGCAATGAAGTCCAGTGGTCCGTTGAAGCCGCCACGTCTGTTCATGTATTGCCTGAAGTGACAAAAAGAAGAAGAAAAAGCTGGAAAAATTTGAAATTCATTTTTTATCCTGGTTAAAAATATGGTTTGATATGATTATCAAACTCTGGAAAAAATCAGGCTTTCTTTGGGTTTCTTCCTTTTTCTTCAACGATCACTTGCTGCTGTTGTGAAGGTACTACTTTATATGCACAGCGCATTAATACACCGTGACCTCAATACGTCACTAGGTCATTCCATGTACTCTAGTCTTAACAGTAATCTTGTAAGATTCAGTCACGTCTTGTTATCAGTAATAAACCATTACATTTGACTCCATAATACAAGTCTACCGATATAGTATTATTACATGGTGGCAGCGCAGGATCAGGCAAGTGTCTCATCAAGTTTTAGGCAATAACTGTGTACAGAATTTGATCCGATTGGATAGAACAAATCCAACGAACGGCACTGCTGGCCGGACACACTCCGCCATCTCGACACGTGAGTACAGTACATGTAAAGCAACATATACATCACATGTACCACGTACCGTGTAGACCGCATTGAACAGTGCAAATACAACTACACGCCGGCCGATCTTCGCATATTATTGATACGGACATTATCACTGTATTTTTATCGCAATGGCTGATACAATACCTCATCCAAAGATGGACTGGAGCCATCCAGATCGCCCTCAGGCTTATAAAGAGTTTAAGCAGACATCAAATATGTGGTTTCAGGTCAAGAACATTATACCTGATAAACAGCACAACTACATAATTTTGTGGGCAGGTCGCGAGGGGCTCAGGATTTTTAACACCTGGGGCCTCACAGATGAGCAGCTACAAGATCCCAAAAACATATGGGATAAGTTTTCGAAGCATGTACAACCTCATGAGAACTTTAGAATACACAGGCTTGAATTTCAGCGGTACAAACAGAGCGATTCAGAGTCTGTGGATGATTTCTATACACGTTGCAAGGCAAAGGCCATGAAATGCCAGTTCAAGGAAAATTCTGCACTCGAGGAACGCATCATTGAGGTACTGATTTCAGGTATCAAATACACGCAGACGCAGAAAAAATTGCTAGGCAAGGATGACAAGTTGTCGCTGCAAGATGCTCTCGACGTATGCCGTACCCAGGAAGCTAGTGTTAATCATATGGCTCAACTCGGCAACATCGGACACGATGCCAAGGTGGATATGGTACAACTTCGCGGTCAATGCAAAAACTGCGGGGGCAGTCATCCATACAAGCCGAGAGAAAGGTGCCCAGCATACGGCACTACATGCAAAAAATGTGGTAAAACTGGACATTGGCAACAGGTATGCCTCAGTTCTGCTGGCAAAAGACACAGCCCACAACAGCGACGCAAACCACGACCCAGATCGCACAGTCGACCTCGTGGATCATACAGGAGAAGCAACACTCCGAAACCGCACAAACGTCAAAGTGAGGTTCACTACGTCCAGCAACAGGACATGGATGACATATCCAATGATTTTGAGAACATGAGCTTTGAAACAGTCACACTCACGCAACAGATCGACGGTATAAACAATACCAACGACAAGCACGTAGACAATCGCGACCAAGTGTTCACGACGCTCAACATCAAGCTCAAACAACGGCCAGGCAATCACACGCTCACAGTAAAAGTTGACACGGGTGCACAGGGAAATATCATCCCTCTCCGCTTATTTCGCCGCATGTTCACCACGTTGTTGGATGCAGAAGGATTTCCCAAACCTGGTACTACAACCCCGCAAAAGGGAATCCTCACAGCTTACAATGGCACACAAATACCGCAGCATGGCAGTATAACAATTCCATGCAAATTCAACAGTGGTGAGTGGATAGATGCAGAGTTCTTCATTGCTGACGCGACAGGACCTGCAATTATTGGACTACCAAGTTCACGCGCACTAAAACTCGTCACGCTGAACTGTGCCATACGCACACCCGCAACGCCTCCGCCAACGCCTCCGCCAACGACCAACGTCGCAAACTTGGGGCCCATACGCAACAAGGAGGACCTCAAAGCCCAATATCCGGATCGATTTACTGGGATTGGCAAGTTTCCTGGTCAATTTCACATTACGCTGCACGAGGACGCGCAACCTTCCGTACAACCGCCTCGCAAATACCCCCTCCAGCTCAAGGATGAAATGAAAGCCGCACTTGACAGGATGTCAGCGTTAAATGTAATAACCAAGGTAACAGAGCCCACGGACTGGGTGTCGTCACTTGCATTCAGCAGGAAAGCCAACGGCCAACTTCGGATCTGCCTTGATCCGAAAGACCTCAATCGAGCCTCCAAGCGCACTTATCACAAAACGCCAACGCTTGAGGAGATTACCCACAAGTTCAGTGGTGCACGAGTCTTCAGCAAACTTGACGCACGTCACGGATACTGGTCCATAGAGTTGGATTCAGAGTCCAGTTACCTGACCACATTCAATTCGCCTTTCGGACGCTATCGCTTCAAAAGACTACCTTTTGGACTCAAGGTCTCGCAAGATATTTTCCAAGAGAAAATGGATATGATACTGGAGCAATGCCCCGGTACCATCGGCATAGCCGACGACATTGCAGTGTTTGGGCATGATATGGAGGAACACAACAACAACCTTCATAACCTCATGCACGTAGCTCGCAAATACGGTCTGATCTTCAACTTGGACAAGTGTGATATTAACATTCCCAGCATCAAATTTTTTGGGTGCTACTACGACGCTCAGGGTGTACACCCTGACCCAGCGAAAGTTAGTGACATTCACTCTCTACCATCGCCAACCAACGTCAACGAGCTGCAACAATTCCTCGGTTTGGTCCAATACATGGCACCATTCATACCGAACCTTGCAGACCACACTGATACCATACGCGCACTTGTACGCAAAGATAGCGATTGGCAATGGTCAGCGTCACACCAGAAAGCGTTTGAGAAAGTGAAATCCATGATCAGCACCGAATGTACACTGACATACTTCAACACTCGGAAACCAACAGTCATCCAAGTTGACGCCTCGCTCAAAGGGCTCGGTGCAGCTCTTCTACAGGACAACAAACCTGTCGCATTCGCAAGCAAGGCTCTCACCGACGCCGAGAAACGCTACGCGAACATCGAACGTGAACTGCTGGCTGTGGTGTTTGGTTGCACTCGTTTCCATACTTACATATATGGATCAACGTTCACTGTCGAGTCAGACCACAAACCGCTAGAGAACATACAACACAAAAGCATGGCCAACACTCCGCCACGACTTCAGCGAATGATGTTACGCCTGCAACCATACGACTACAACATAGTCTACCGTCCTGGACGCGAAATGGTACTCGCAGACGCACTATCGAGGCTTGGCCCAACACGCGGTCCACAGATTGACCTCGATACGACCATATACGCTGTACAGTTCTCTACAGACAAGCTAGCAGAAATACAACGCCAGACACAAAGTGACAAAACACTACGTCTTCTCACTGAAACTATCGTCACTGGGTGGCCGAATGACCCAAAACAACTACCCAAGTGCATCCGCCACTACTGGTCCAACCGCGATGAACTGTCGGTTGATGACGGTCTTGTCATCAAAGGCGAACGAATCGTCATACCTGAGACAATGCAAAGCGAAGCATTGCAAAAGATTCACGCGGGACACCAAGGCATCAACAAATGCCAGCTCAGGGCCAAAACATGCATTTTCTGGCCTGGCATCAACAAAGACATTGAACAATTGGTAAGCGCATGCAGTACATGCCAACAACACCAAAAAAGCCAACCCGCCGAACCACTTATTCCTCACGACATTCCGCAGCGACCATGGCAAACCGTGGGGACAGACATGTTCCACTTCAACAACGCCGAATACCTGATAGTAGCGGACTACTATTCAAAGTGCCCATTTATCAGACAGGTCAGTGGACGATGCACAAGTGCCTCGGTCATACGCCTCACAAAACAGATTTTCAGTGAACAAGGCATTCCCACGAAAATAATCAGCGACAATGGCCCACACTACGACAGCCATGAATATCGCAAATTCGCTCATGACTGGGGATTTGACCATGTGACATCAAGCCCCAGATATCCGCAAAGCAATGGTTTTATTGAAAGAGCCATCCAAACTGTCAAAGCTACATTGACAAAAGCCCAACAGTCCGACATGGACATCGATCTCGCTCTACTTTGCCTACGCACCACTCCAGTGGACAATGTTATTCCCTCACCAGCGGAACTACTATATGGACGCAAACTTAGGAGCAACCTTCCTATCAAAATTCGCAACACTGTACCCCAAAAGGAAGAGATCCATCAACGCCTCGTCGCCCGTCAGGCTAGTCAGAAAGATAGCCATGACAAGCATGGTGTACGTGCCCTACCCCCTCTCACTGTAGGCCAGCGTGTCAGCGTACAAGATCAGCAGACTGGCAATTGGTTACCCGCTGTCGTGAAAGACAAATGTACAGAGCCACGATCGTACATGGTCGAAACACCAATCGGACAATCACTACGTCGTAACAGGAGACAATTACGCCCTCGCGAAACGGAGAAGAAACAAGTCCGCTTCGCCGACACACCGCCAGTTGAACTCCTTCAACTAACACCCACTCCCAAACAGCAGGAAAACAAACTTTCCCATGGACAAAACAACTCGGAGAAAACAGACAATAACTCTGATCAAACTTATCATACACGCACTGGTCGTGCTGTGATAAAGCCAAAACGGCTTATCGAATCCTAAAGAAGGAAAGTCTGAAACAGTGACATTTCAAAAAGACGTTGCCAAACTCAGATATTACTATTGATGTTATACTGCTATTTTGTTGACAAAGTTACTACTGTTGATGTTTGTCACTCTTAATTGTTGTTGAACAAGTAGTTAGAAACTGTTTATATTGCATGTTGCAAAAATCTGGAGTCCACTTAACCCCAAACAACTCAAAATGATGTTTACTGCTTTTGCATATAAGTGACAAAATGTATATCATTGAATCTCGCATATTGAAGTATTCTATACATATACTAGTGTTCTCAAATTGTTTGATTTTAATATGCCGATTAGTCCTTCATTAAGCAAGTCATTTTATTATATTGTTTCCTCGAAAAGGGAGGATGTGAAGGTACTACTTTATATGCACAGCGCATTAATACACCGTGACCTCAATACGTCACTAGGTCATTCCATGTACTCTAGTCTTAACAGTAATCTTGTAAGATTCAGTCACGTCTTGTTATCAGTAATAAACCATTACATTTGACTCCATAATACAAGTCTACCGATATAGTATTATTACAGCTGTCTCTGTGACAACACGGCCTAATTTTGTGGCACTGTTTCGAGCGGAATTCTGCTTATGAAAGCCCATAGATTCATGCACTTCAAGGCCACTGTAAATGCAGAAATCTGTGGAAATCAGTGCCATGGAAATTGGGCGCTAGTCTTCAACTAAATTGAAGATCCATCTCCCAACAACTCTTGGAATGGATAGCAATGTGGGATGCATTATTGGAGCCTGGTACATGCTTCCCCTTAAACAGAAAAATACAAGATACACTCTATAATAGATGACGTCTGGACTCACAGCTTGGAACAAGTTCATGCAAGGACCAATGGTTAGTGACATACGTAGGCGTGCGCGCTGAAGTTGAAGTGCGAACGATTCTAGTCATGTCATGTCAACCCAACCATAAAATATGATGTCGGATCAACGGGTTCGATTATGAAGGATGGAGGATCACAATGCAATTTCAGGATGAATTGTACCAGTTTAATTGTACCATTAAATATTAAAAAATTTGTATTACTTATTTAAACATTATATTTTTAGCTTATCTATGTATTTATTACTTTATTTCATTATTTCATATCTTATTATTATTATTTTAGGGGGGATCTAGAAAGTACAAACATACCTTCGTTGTGTCGAAATTTGCAAAGCCCATTATTTTCATCATTTCAATTTTTTCTTCAGTTTTGCCTTCAAACTCAGACTCTGAAATTTTTTATTTTATTTATTGACTAAGTTGTTAAAAGTCTTGCACACAATAAACTAAATCATGGTCTAAATCATGTTTACTTCATATTGTTCTGGTTTTAACTTTACACTGATGCCCATTTCAACCACAACCAAAAGGGCATTTCAATCACACCCAATCATGCAAACGGGCGTGGATCCAAGGGCCCAAGTGCACCCGGTCTTGACACCTGTGTCCTTCAGCAAGCACTCAACCATTATTGCCTCATTCTTCGGATGGGACGTAAAGCCGTTGGTCCCTATGTTGTTGAATGCACGTAGACGAACCTAGTTACACTTATCGCTAAGGGAAGGGGCTTACCCCTGTGTTTCTGGCCTTTACAAGATGGGTATCATAATTCAAAAACTGTACAAACCTGTCTGGAAATAATCAATGACAAGTGCTTTAAAACACCTGTAGATAAAGCGCTATATAAAAATGAGTTATTATTATTATTTTTACGATTATAAACAAAACAAAATTTAAATAAAATAAAGAGCGAAAAAGAGGGCGGTAGAAGCCTGTTTCAAAATTACACAACAAAATGGATGAATATGAATATTTGCAACTAAACAGAAACTTAATTCTGACAAAGGTGCAGGCAATGGGCGAGTGTAAGTGTGATACTACACTGAAACTGCACAGTTGGGTTTAAAATTTGTTGTATCAGCAAGGTTTTTCTGTCAAAATGTCAGTATTCACTTTCTGTTAAGTTGTAAATATGTAGTAAGTACATATGATCCACATCTATGTTCGCATAAGAAGTGAAAAAAAGAAAAAAGACCCAGCAAAACCTTGCACTACCAGAGGCCCAGCAAAACCTTGCACTGCCAGAGTCCTAGCAAATCCTTGCACTGCCCAAGGCCCAGCAAAACCTTGCACTGCCCAAGGCCCAGCAAAACCTTGCACTGCCCAAGGCCCAGCAAAACCTTGCACTGCCAGAGTCCTAGCAAATCCTTGCACTGCCCAAGGCCCAGCAAAACCTTGCACTGCCCAAGGCCCAGCAAAACCTTGCACTGCCCAAGGCCCAGCAAAACCTTGCACTACCAGAGGCCCAGCAAAACCTTGCACTGCCAGAGTCCTAGCAAATCCTTGCACTGCCCAAGGCCCAGCAAAACCTTGCACTGCCAGAGTCCTAGCAAATCCTTGCACTGCCCAAGGCCCAGCAAAACCTTGCACTGCCCAAGGCCCAGCAAAACCTTGCACTGCCAGAGTCCTAGCAAATCCTTGCACTGCCCGAGGCCCAGCAAAACCTTGCGCTGCCCGGGCCTAGCAAAACCTTGCACTGCCCGAGGCCCAGCAAAACCTTGCGCTCCTAGGAAAACCTTGCACTACCCGAGGCCCAGCAAAACCTTGCGCTGCCAGAGGCCCAGCAAAACCTTGCACTGCCAGAGTCCTAGCAAAACCCTGGGCTGTCAGAGGCCCAGCAATGGCGGCACCACCTGCATCACTTGCGATTAAGTCATAAGTCATTTCTGAGAGTTCTCACCTTCAAAGACAACGGCCGGCACCTGTACCTCTTCTTTGTTGGAGTTTGCCTCCCCTGGACAAATAAAAACATACACTATTTTTTTGAAAGTTTTTAAACATCAGAAAAGAACATAATATCTCTACAGACAATAAGCCCCCAAAAGAGCCTGCGGGCTCAATTCCACAAAGCACTAAGAAACATCTTGGGATGAGTTGTGAATGTTGCCATAGTGATTTGTATCAGACTTTGCTTCCAAATCGAGATTAATCCACAACTTAAATCAATTTTAGCTTTTTGTGAAACCAAATGTCCCATGACTTTGAGCATGCTTTGTGTAAATAAATCTTTTAACCTCAAAAGATTTTTGTCTTGTGGTCTGCAGGCAGTAAAACACAAAAATAAAGGCCTGCTTATCTTGAGGGATCTTTAACAGTCTGTGCTCGTTTATAAGACAATAAACATCTAGGTTTTTTTTTTTAGGGGGGGTGGAAGGATTAGGGCGGAGCTTCAGAGCAAAACCGCTCAGAACCCTTAGAAACATTTTGCTTATTTTGCTGATATTTTGGTGATACATGTAATAGCGTTTGTACAATTGGGGTCTGAACCTATGTACATTCTGTTGTGTAAGAATGCGTGTTTCAGGGTTTGTGGTCGAATTCGTTCACCCGCGGTTAATAATGTCAAAACAATTTGACTTCTCTATTTCAGATGCTTGAAGTCACCGAATAATTTTAATTTACATACGGTGAATCGGAGCGACTTCTGGGTCTTCTTGGGCTGTTAGAGCGAGACCTGTATTTCGTTTAAAAAAGAAACAACAACAACAAAAACATCAATAACAAATCGGCACCAGACCAGTACAGCAAGACGGGGTTTCACCTTACAGTGACTAGCCAGCGAGACCAGTTAGCTTGTCCTTACACTTGAGCCCAATTCAAGGGGTTATGAGTGGGCCAGGGCACTGGCAGGCATGCTGGGGGATTAAAAATGGCACAGCGTGATTGATCTCCCACATGGGAATGAGGTTGATACTCACCTTCTTCTTCTTGGGGACCGAGATCTGCAAAAGTAATGACAAAAATGCAGTTAGTTTCCACAACGCTGACTTCTCAATAAGTTAAATAATGAATGATTAAAGTTATACATGAGTCTGTGCTATAAAGTTATGAAGGATCATGTATTTTAACCACTTCACTTCAGATGACGTGTATACACGCCAACATTTTCTGAAGTGGCTTACAACGGACGGTTTTTAACACCTGGAAAATATTCGAAGCAACCTCAATTTTTGCATTTGGTTGGATTGCTGACATGTTTGTTCCATTTGTAGCATGCACCTACGGTGCTACGCTTCATTTCACCTGTACAAAGAGGAACAGAAGGTACTGGAATTCATACTCTTAATGTATCTTTTTCCATGGGTTATTGTGTAATCCCCGATTCCAGACCTTTACCGTTTTGTTATACAAATGTGCCATACAAGAATAGACAGGCTGCCACTATTGTTTATTATTGTATTCAGCTCGAGATCCAGCATACTATGGCAGATTATCATCCATGACTTACAGCCGAGGTTTTGCGATTTATGGTAAATGCATGTACTAATATTTTCTGAAAAGAGACCAACAATCCCAGTGCTTATTATGAGAACCTTTGTCTTTCCTTTTGTCAAGTTTATGATAAATTTAGAAGGGAAAACGATTACTCCAGAAGCTCCAATAAGATCTGAAAAATAAAATCGCGCATGGGCATGGAACGTTTTTAGAATACAGACTTGAAGCTGTTAAGACTATTTTTAAAGAGAATGCTAGCTGGAGAGTAAACAAACGTTCTCTCTCTCTCTCTCTCTCTCACTCTCTCTCTCTCTCTTCTCTCCTCTCTCTCTCTCTCTCTCTCTCTCTCTCTCTCTCTCTCTGCTCTCTCTCTCTCTCTTCTCTCTCTCTCTCTCTCTCTCTCTTCTCTCTCTCTTCTCTCTCTCTCTCTCTCTCTCTCTCTCTCTCTCTCCTCTCTCTCTCTCTCTCCTCTCTCTCTCTCTCTCCTCTCTCTCTCTCTCTCTCTCTCCTCTCTCTCCTCTCCCTCTCTCTCTCTCTCTCTCTCTCTCTCTCCTCTCCTCTCTCTCTCTCTCTCTCTCTCTCTCTCTCCTCTCTCTCTCTCCTCTCTCTCCTCTCCTCTCTCTCTCTCTCTCTCCTCTCTCTCTCTCTCTCTCCTCTCCTCTCTCTCTCTCTCTCTCTCTCTCTCCTCTCTCTCTCTCTCTCTCCTCCTCTCTCTCTCTCTCTCTCTCTCTCTCTCTCTCTCTCTCTCTCTCTCTCTCTCTCTCTCTCTCCTCTCTCTCTCTCTCTCTCTCTCTCTCTCTCTCCTCTCTCTCTCTCTCTCTCTCCTCTCTCTCTCTCTCTCTCTCTCTCTCTCTCTCTCTCTCTCTCTCTCTCTCTCTCTCTCTCCTCTCTCTCTCTCTCTCCTCTCTCTCTCTCTCTCTCTCTCTCTCTTCTCTCTCTCTCTCTCTCTCTCTCCTCTCTCTCTCTCTTCTCCTCTCTCTCTCTCTCCTCTCTCTCTCTCTCCTCTCTCTCTCTCCTCCTCTCTCTCTCTCTCTCTCTCTCTCCTCCTCTCTCTCCTCTCTCCTCTTCAGTGATATATTCCTAACCTCGTCTAACGTACCTGCTCAACTCCGACCCATGATATCAATTCCTCTTAACGATTTTCTTGGATCAATGGTACACGTGTTTACATCTAACACGTGTACCATCCTTTTGTTATGCAATGGGTATAGGCTAGGCCTACAGGACTGTCACTTTCTAAGCTTGCGTGCCGTCTTCAACGTGTGAAGAAAACCACAATTTCAACTTAACATTTAAGGTAACACTTAATGAGCATTTCATGGCCGATTACAAATGTTGGGCGTTGAGGTATCGTTTTGATCTATAACTTAGTTTTCTGGAAATAGTCCACCGGATTCAACCATAATACAAAATTATCCACACTTCGGCCTTCCTTTGCACGTCTTGCGCGCGTACGCTCGCGTTGATGCAGACAAAACAACCGCGTAAAATATATCAAAAGCACGTGGTAATATCGGCAAAACGCGTCATCAGCGCCAGCGCAAAAAAAAAAAAAAAAAAAACGCGAACCGACGCGCACTTTGGCCATGGCTGGAAAGTATTATTATTATAAAACAAAATTACATACGATGGATTTTGTCTTCTTGATCGTTTTGGGAAAAGTTCAGAAAAAGAGGAGAAACAGCACCCTTTTTTCACCCTTAAAACACACATTTTTAAACATCATCTCCCCACTCGCCCAATGCTTTACATGCCTGTTTCGCTCGCGTTTTTACGGATTTTGCCCATAGCTTGGGGGTATAGTCGGGATCTGGAGAGACTCCAACAAAGTGACTCGTGGTTTGTAATATTCAAAAGTCAGAAACGGACAATAGCTGTTAGAAAATCTGAAGAAATCAGCACAAAGTGCTAGTCTTTGATTGGGTGTAGAGTGTTGAAAAGGTAATTTTACAAATCGACGCGTGGTGTGGATTTCAGCTTATTGTATGACAGAGACTCCATCCAGCAAAGTGATCATAAATAAACATTAGAGAACGTTGAACAAATCTGGAAGAATCAGCACGAGAACATAAATCCTTTGTGTATAGGATGCCAGTCTTTGATTGGGTGTATTTTTTAAGACAGAGTGTTGAAAAAGTCGTTTTACGAATTGACCCGTGGTGTGGATTTCAGCTTATTATACGCACAACATACACATGCGGATACTGCATGCAGCAAAGTGACTTGTTTATCAATTAAAAGTATATACAATTTTTTTATCAGCTGTAACAACATTGGTTGATCGGCGCCCTTCTCCAATGTTAATACAACTTAGCAAGAGTCCCAACATAATGGCATAGACTACAAAATTGACTGTAATTTACCGTCCTCAAGAGTTTATAACCACGTACATAATGAGGGGCGGCGGGGCTAGGTTGGACGGGAAGGTGAGCTAAAAATAGTCTTTAAGAAACTGCTGAATGAACCCATAGGCCCTACCTTTTAATTATAACAAGCCTTTATTTCGAAAAGGGGGAAATTTGAACACAATGTGGGTGGCGGGGCTGGGTTGGGTTGGAAATCTGGCATGCTAAAAGAAACTGATGAAATAATCCCAACTTTTGATAATCGCACAAGTTCTTATCCTTTTCAAATTATTAGCAACCGAATGCTCATTGATTTATTAATTTAAAAAAAGTAACCTCAATATGAATCCAAAGTACTTTTTTGAAGCAATTTTCAACTTTTAAAATGAAAAACTTTCATTACTTACAATTCCATTGATCAACATTTAATTTCTCATTACCCCTTTGAAAAAAACCCAGTGTTCCTTACTTTTCAGTCGCACACAACTCTATGACTGCAATCCATCTATTGTATACAACAGTCAGGGTGTGGTGGTATGGAAAACAAAATTGCCGCTCACCATGTAAGGGTATAATCCCTGTGAACGAGGTTGCATGTAACAGCGCCCTCAATTGACCGGTTTTTTCCATTGTCAGACGTTCCGGTCGGTCCGGTGAGAGTGATAACGTCTGTGTGGGCCAAATGCACAGAAATTCATCCTGTTTATAAAGTTCAACTGTTTCGAATTTGATATCATGGGTCGGAGTAGAAGCAGGTCACCAGTGAGACGAGGTCAGGAACTTGAAATCACATAAAGAACTATTTAAAGAGAGAGTGAGAGAGAGAGAGAGAGAGAAAAACAAATTGTTATTTTTGTCAATTACTCAATGTGTTTTGTTTATTCTTATTTATTTTATGGTGAACATGGTGAACCAGTCCCGATATGGTGGCTCAAGAAAGCTAACCTTTGCATTAGCCCTGGCTAAGTGATACTGATACTAATGACGCCAGTCTCTGTTGCAACGTGGGAGTTCTTGTCTAGCCTGTGCAGGGTTTATTGTTTATATACCTGTTATATTATTTACAAATAAAATAGTGGCGATCCACTTAATTATATGGTAAGATTAAGATTAAGAAGAATATTATCAACTCAAGGATGCGTGGTGGGTTGGCAAATTTCTCATCATCTCATCTCCATTGTCATTATTTACTGCCATGCAGTACTTTTGGGATGGCTTTGGGCCAGTAGTTCAAGAAGTTAATTGCGATAATTGTAACCCCTACATCCTCCCAACAGTCTCCAGTCTGCGACTGTCGGGACGATGGAGGATTACGATTGAAATTGTTGTTTGTTAGATACTTGTACTCGGGAAGTCCTCATGATGGATATTTCATAATTCTTTTTCCTCTTTTCGGGGGCTTTCTGTTTCAGAGAGACGTCGATCACATTCTAGAGAGAGAGACAGGGAAAGACGACGAGGTGAGCAAACTGAACTATTCACTTGCAAGTTGGAACAAGCATACAACTTACAAGTACTAAGTAGAAACTGAAAACAAAATGATTTGGTTCTCTGGGCATTTGCATTAATTTCATAGAGGAAATTTCAACTAGGATATCACAAAACTAAGACTTCCTTAACCCTCACCATTCAATACCATTCACTGTGGTTTTGAATGATAGATAAACTATGCCAACCTGCAATATGATACCATGAGGGAATGCATGTACACAGTACACAGTTAGTTCTGTGCACAGTTGTGCCACCGTACACAACCTTGGCAGTCGAATGGTTTCAAATGGTTGGTCAACTCACTGGAAAATGTTGCCAAGAGTCACTGACAGTAGTAGTTGCAATAATTGTAACCCTCCATCCTCCCGACGGTCGGAGACCGGAGGGTTACGAGTCATGCAGTGCAAAAAAGTGGCGAAATTGCAATTTCGACTATTTTGGTCAGACTAGTCACCAGATTTGCCCAATTTTTACCACTTTCAAAAAACATGACACACATTCTAAAAACATGGATGTGATCATCAATGTGTCATGAATCCATTCGTGTTACTCAAAACATCATTGAGAAAATATTTTAAGAAAAAAAGAAAAAAAACTTACCAGAGACTGAGCGAAATTCTCATGAAGCGTAGACAATCTCAGGTCCGGTTTTCGAACCTCGCGATTCGTTACCTAGCAACATCTCGACCAATCAGCATAAGCGGACTCGTTGTTGAGCGCATTTTGTTGAGTTGCACAATCACAGGATATTTATGAGGAAAAATTTCCAGATTGAGCGCGCATTCTGGAATGCTGTTCCTGCAATTAATCAGCGCAAACTGCAGATGGCGCAAATCCGTTAAATACATTAACTGCGTGCAAGCACAGTCGCACACAGACAATCGCCACGCCTACCATAACGGTTTGGTTTACGCTGATTGGTTGATTTAGGGGAAGTGCGGTCAATGGACATTTCGGTCAGTTTCTGGTAAGTTTTTGTTCGTTTTTCTTCAAATAATTTTTCAACGATGTTTAGAGTGTTATGAATGGATTCATTACACACTGAAGATCAAATCCATGTTCTTAGAATGTGTGTCATGTTTTTTGGAAGTGGTAAAAATTGGGCAAATCTGGTGACTAGTCTGACCAAAATAGTCGAAATTGCAATTTCGCCACTTTTTTGCACTGCATGACTCGTAACCCTCCGGTCTCCGACCGTCGGGAGGATGGAGGTTACGATTATCGCAACTATGACAGTAGGAGGGTTAAAGATGTAGGTTTATTTATATTTTTACTTAAAGATTATTTATTTGTTTATTAATTCAGGCTTTAAAGAATAGGAAGTCAAACACAAAAAACTGGCAAAAACAAACAGAAGCTTACTAATTCAATTGCGCAAAAGTGAACCAAATCGCTCATGCACTATTCGCTTAACAACTTGAATAAACATGATCGGTCAGTGTCTTTGTCAATAGCATCTTGACTTTTTAAATTGTGAGTAATGTTTTTTCTTATGGGTGGGCTGAATTAATCTTTCAGTAGAAAGACGAAAGAGTCGCTCGAGATCGAGGTCACCAAGACGGCGAAGGAGGTCAGGTAAATTTACAAATTGACATCAATCAGTAATTACGATGATCCAGAATTTTTACTACTGTTGCCTCAAATATTTATATTGGAATGAACAAACATTTGTTTACTCTCGAGCTAGCATTCTGTTTAAAAATAGTTTTAACAACTTCGAGTCTGTATTCTAAAAAAGTTCCATGCCCATGCGCGATTTTATTTTTCAGATCTTTTGGAGCTTCTGGAGTAATCAATTTCCCTTCTAAATTACCTTTGCCACAGTCCCTTCTGTCCCTCTTTGTCATGATTTGACAAAAGGAAAGACTACAAAGGTTCTCATAACAAGCACTGGGATTTGTTGGTCTCTTTCAGAAAGGTACATACATTTACCGTAAATCGCAAAACCTTGGCTGTAAGTCATGGATGATAATCTGCCATAGTATGCTGGATCTAAGAGTGCTTGGACTTACCCCTGTTGAGCCCAATACAATAATAAACAATAGTGGCAGCCTGTCCATTCTTGTATGGCACATTAGTATAACAAAAGTAAGGTCTGGAATCGGGGATTACACAGTAACCCATGGAAAAAGATACATTAAGAGCATGAAATCCAGTACCTTCTGTCCCTCTTTGTACAGGTGAAATGAAGCGCAGCACCGTAGGTGCATGCTACACAATGGAACAAGCATGTCAGCAATCAGACCGAATGCAAAAATTTAGGTAGCTCCGAATTTGTTCCGGGTGTTAAAAACCGTCCGTTGTAAGCCACTTCAGAAAATGTTGGGTTATACACGTCATCTGAAGTGAAGTGGTTAAAATACATGATCCTTTATAACTTTATAGCACAGACTCATGTATAACTTTAATCATTTTATTATTTAACTTATTGAGAAGTCAGCGTTGTGAAACTAACTGCATTTTTGTCATTACTTTTGCAGATCTCGGTCTCCAAGAAGAAGAAGGTGAGTATCAACCTCATTCCCATGTGGGAGATCAATCGGCTGTACCATTTTTAATCCCCCAGCATGCCCGCCATTGCCTGGCCCACTCATTACCCTTGAATTGGGCTCAAGTGTAAGGACAAGCTAACTGGTCTCGCTGGCTAGTCACTGAAAGGTGAAACCCCGTCTTGCTGTACTGGTCTGGTGCCAATTTGTTATTGATGTTTTTGTTGTTGTTGTTTTTTTTTTTTAACGAAATACAGGTCTCGCTCTAACAGCCCAAGAAGACCCAGAAGTCGCTCCAATTCACCGTATGTAAATTAAAATTATTCAGTAACTTCAAGCATCTGAAATAGAGAAGTCAAAATTGTTTTGACATAAATAACTGCGTGTGAACGAATTGACCACAAACCCTGAAACACGCATTCTTACACAACAGTATGTACATAGGTTCAATAGAGGCCAAGTGTAAACGCTATTACATGTATCACCAAAATATCAGCAAAATGAGCGGTTTCGCTCTGAAGCTCCTCACAAATCCCACCCCCCCGCCCCCCCCCCAAAGAAAAACAAAAACAAAACCTAGCTGTTCATTGGCTTATAAACGAACACAGACTGTCAAAGTTTCCTCGAGATAAGCAGGCCTTCTGTTTGTGTTTTACTGCTTGCAGACCACAAGGCACAAATCTTATGAAACTAAAAGATTTATTTACACAAAGCATGCACAAAGTCATGGGACATTTGATTTCACAAAAAGCTAAAATTGATTTAAGTTGTGGATTAATCTCGATTTGGAAGCAAAGTCTGATACAAACCACTATGGCAACATTGACAACTCATCCCAAGATGTTCTTAGTGCTTTGTGGAATTGAGCCCAGGCTCTTTTGGGGGCTTATTGTCTGTAGAGATAATTGTTCTTTTTTGTTCATTTAAAATCTTTCAATAAAATAGTTTATGTTTTATTTGTCCAGGGGAGGCAAACCAAACTCCAACAAAGAAGAGGTACCAGTGCCGGCCATTGTCTTTGAAGGTGAGAACTCTCAGAAATGACTTATAGACTCTGTAGACCAATCGCAAGTGATGCAGGTGGTGCCGCCATTGCTGGGCCTCGGGCAGTGCAAGGTTTTGCTGGGCCTTGGGCAGCGCAAGGTTTGTCAGGGATTCGGTCAGCGCAAGGTTTTGCTGGGCCTCGGGCAGTGCAAGCTTTTGCTGGGCCCTTGGCAGCGCAAGGTTTGCTGGGTCCCAGGACAGCGCAAGGTTTTGCTGGGCCCGGACAGTGCAAGGTTTCTGGGCCCCGGGCAGCGCAAGGTTTTGCTGGGCCCTGGCAGCGCAAGGTTTTGCTGGGCCCCGGGCAGCGCAAGGTTTTCTGGGCCTCGGGACAGCGCAAGGTTTTGCTGGGCCCTGGGCAGTGCAAGGTTTTGCTTGGCCCGGGCAGCGCAAGGTTTTGCTGGGCCCGGGCAGCTGCAAGGTTTTGCTGGGTCTCTGGCAGTGCAAGGTTTTGCTGGGCCCCGGGCAGCGCAAGGTTTTGCTTGGCCTCGGGCAGCGCAAGGTTTTGCTGGCCTGGGCAGTGCAAGGTTTTGTGGGACATGTTATCTTTTAAACGTTTTTTGGACTATGTAGTGCAAGGATTTAATGGGCCTGGGCAGGAAGGTGAATACTGAAATTTTGACAGAAAAAAACCTTGCTGATGTAACAAATTTTAAACCCAACTGTGCAGTATCAGTGTAGTATCACACTTAAACTCGCCCATGCCTGCACCTTTGTCAGAATTCAGTTTCTGTTTAGTTGCAAATATTCATATTCATCCATTTTGTTGTGTAATTTTGAAACAGGCTTCTCCCTCCCTCTTTTTCTCTATTTATTTTATTTAAATTGTGTACTTTTTATAATAGTGAAAATAATAATAATAACTCATTTTTATATAGCGCTTTATCTATGGGCGTCTCAAAGCACTTGTCATTATTTATTTCCAGATAGGTTTGTAAAGTTTTTGAATTATGAGAACCATCTTGTAAAGGCCAGAAACACAGGGGCAAACCCCCTCCCTTAGCGATAAGTGTAACTAGGTTCTTCTACGTGCATTCAACAACATAGGGACCAACGGCTTTACGTCCCATCCGAAGAATGAAGCAATAATGGTTGAGTGTCTTGCTCAAGGACACAAGTGTCAAACCGGGACTCGAACCCACACTCTGCTGATAAGAAACACCAGAGCATGAGTCCAGTGTTTTTGCTAAATTTTACCAAGGGCACTTGGGCCCTCGGATCCACGCCTGTTTGCATGATTGGGTGTGATTGAAATGCCCTTTTGGTTGTGGTTGAAATGGGCATCAGTGTAAAGTTAGAACCAGAACAATATAAAGTTTATTGTGTGCAGACTTTCAACTACTTGGTCATTAATTACAATTATTTTTCCAGAGTCTGAGTTAGAAGGCAAAACTGAAGAAGAAATTGAAATGATGAAAATAATGGGCTTTGCAAATTTCGACACAACGAAGGTATGTTTGTACTCTATAGATCCCCCCCCTTAAAATAATAATAATAATAATAATAAGAATTTCTTTTGCATGTTTTGATAAAATGAAATAAAGTAATAAATACATAAATAAGCTAAAAATATAATGGTTAAATAAGTAATACAAATTTTTAAACATTGATGATATTTAAACCTATACAATTCATCCTGGAATTGCATTGCGATCCGTCATAATCAAACCTGTTGATCCGACATTATTTTATGGTTGGGTTGACATGACATGACTAGAATCACTAGCACTTCAACTTCAGTGCCCCCGCCTACGTACGTCACTAACCATTGGTCCTTGCATGAACTTGATCCATGCTGTGAGTCCAGACGTCATCTAGAGTGCACCTCGTATTTTTCTGTTTCAGGGGAAGCATGTACCAGGCTCCAATAATGCATCCCACATTGCTATCCAGCCCAAGAGGAAGTACAGGTGAGTTGTTGGAAGATAGAACTTCAATTTAGTTGAAGACTAGCGCCCAATTTTCATGGCACTGATTTCCACAGATTTCTGCATTTACAGTGGCCTTGAAGTGCATGAATCTATGGGCTTTCATAAGCAGAATTCCGCTCGAAGCAGTGCCACAAAATTAGGCAGTGTTGTCACAGAAACGGCAGCAAGTGATCGTTGAAGAAAAAGGAAGAAACCCAAAGAAAGCCTGATTTTTCCAGAGTTTGATAGATTCAATAATCATATCAAACCATATTTTTAGCCAGGATAAAAAATGAACTTCAAATTTTTCCAGCTTTTTCTTCTTCTTTTTGTCACTTCATGTTGCAGGCAATACATGAACAGACGTGGTGGCTTCAACAGACCACTGGACTTCATTGCATAACACCTGCCTGCCTCCTTCTTCACCATCTTGACCCCCTTTCACACTAGACAAAGTTCTCAAGGAATTCCTGAGGAGATTGCTAACATGGGTAATTAATGGATGGAGTGTTGTGCCCAAGCAGTCTTGTGCACCAGACTATAACTCTAGTGTTGTCAGAATGTCGGTTCAGGAGTCAATTCCACAAAGCTGTGAGGTTCATCTGAAAATGAGTTGCCCATCACGCCATGGTGATTTGTATTATGACATATTTATTTTGAGAAGCATGTATGCAGATTGGCTTAGATGGATCTTAGTGCTTTGTGAAAATCGACCCCAGTCATGGCACTTACTTTCTTAAAAAAGACACTTTGTCATTGTGATTAAGTTTTACTAGTGCCCAAGGTTGAGCCTTGACTAAGGGAGTAGAAGGGTGACAGCAAGGTCTTAATCCGCTGTTTAAATTTGGCAGGGTCATAGTCATGTGATAAAGGACCAAGCCACGGCGATGTCCTTTATCGCATGGCAATGTTTTTTATTCATATATGCCCTTTTTGTTAACAAGCGTAATGTTGGCATATTGGTAAAACTTTTCTTTAAATTACCGATTCCTATCACCTCCTCTGCTTAGTTTCGCGAACAATCAAACTGGAGGTACTAAAAGCTGAGGAACTAAAAGATTTGACATTGAGTACCAGTATGTATTGACTGCCTCACATGTAAATTAGGGCCCACATAAGTTTGCACGCCATGTGTATGTTTAACCATTCCTCACCATGTTTATATCCCACGTTTAAACATGGTCACGGGATCTCCTCTCGACCAATCAGAATGGAATAACTGTGCTGTGTGTTTATGATTAATCATAAATTGTGATACAATTGTGGGGCAAGGGTTGTGTCAATCTAGAGTTATCTCAGTTGTGATTGCAACACCCGTCTGAGGTCGTCCAAAGGTTTAAGCAAGTCCTCCAAAAATGGATTGTTTGTGTTCACTTAAAAATTGTACAGTGAGTTTGAATAAATATTTGTGTTTATTTTTACAATTTTTTTTGTTATTTTTTGGATTGGGCTTGCACTTAAAAATGATCAAAACTAAGACCCTGGTTGAATTCAGATCTAGCTATAACGTGTTAATTTCACACACAATACAAAATCAAGCGTATGCACTCATTTGGAAAACATTAGGTCTACACAATACAAGTGCATTTTCAAAAATCATTTAAAAAATCAAAACTCTGCTTTAGAAAATAACTCTGAGTATTGTGAGCAAACTAAGTAGATTTAACACAAAATAAAAGAACTTACCAACTATGCAACTATTCAGTTTACAGAGAATTATGAAAAATTGCATGTTCCAATAGTTCAATTCACCTTCGGACTGGGCGCTATATAATGATCCACACAAATGTACCTTGAAATTGTGTGGTTTTCCTTTTACTTCGTGAACTAACATGGTCCGTCGTTTTCTAGAACAAAATTTTTGAATCTCAAAAACAAAAGTTTAAAGTCTTAAAAAAAGTGTAGTGTCTGTTTTACCCACATATCTTAAATTTTTTTAGTTTGCTTTCTTTGCCTAATCAAACATTGTCCTTTGAAATATTTACATAAAATCTCGCAACAAGTCTGTTTTGTAACAAATAACTAGAAAATCTGTCAGAATTAAGTACTTGGAAAAACGGTATAAAAAAATGTAATAAAAATTGTTAGAACTTAAAGACTTAAAGACTCAGAATTCACTCATTTTAAAAATTAAATCAAACTCTTACTCTAAGAGTAACCCGCCACCCAAGTTAAAAGTCCAAATGTCACTTATAACTCAAGTTACGGCCCGGAAAAGCTTCGTATTGAAATTGAACAAAATTACACCTTGAAATTTCCCTATTTCAAACATTCAAAATGCTACATATATCTAATAACTCCACCCTTTTTTTCTCTCACATCATTATAAAAATAACAGCGATGCTGTTGATAACCCTCAGCCCTTTTTCATTGTAGCTAACCAAAAATATCAGCAAACCATATTCCTATCTATGAGCATTGTGACCTTGACATTCGACCTGTTGAATTGAACTTGTCACCGCATCTGCAGAACTTTGACCTTCTCACCCCCCCCCCCAAAAAAAAATCCCAACTTTCCTTTCTCTAAGAGTAACCCGCCACCCAAGTTACAAGTCCAAATGTCACTTATAACTCAAGTTACGGCTGGAAAACCATTTAGCTATAACTCACCACCGTAACCTTGACCTTTGACCTTTTCACCCCAAAACAATCCAAAGATGGACGGAGGCTGTAGGCGGACGGATGGACACCGCAAGACCCCCTTTGAGGGGTAAAAATTACTTTCAAACTGAATTGAAAAAAGAATAATAATTTACAAGTCTTGATTCAAAGTAGACTAGTAAAAAGTTATGCTAGTTATACTAGTTCATAAGGTATTATATGGACCAGTTCATAAGATATTATGGACCACCTCATACAGTATTATGGATTAGTTCATAAGGTATTACGAACCAGTTCATAAGGTATTACAAACCAGTTCATAAGGTATTACAAACCAGTTCCAAAAAGGTATTATGAACCAGTTCATAAGGTACTATGGACCAGTTCATATTTATGGACCAGTTCGTAAGGTATTAAAAACCAGTTCATAAGGTAGGTACTACAAACCAGTTTATAAGGTGTTTTATAGACCAGTGCATACGGTACGTCGTACATAAACTAGATGTGGAGTGCTATAGCACACATAAAAGGTTTAACAATTATTCTTATCAAATAGTTGTTGGAAGTAGCATGTAAAAAATGGTACATATGATTCAATGTTTGTTTAATAGCTAATTTCAACCCAAGCCTAAAAGACCTACTCATTGTCATTAACAAAAATAAATCAAACCGAATTCTACTGGATTTGTCAAACTCTTGGTTCTAAAGTTCATGCAAGCAGAAGATGGTCAAGCAGGCAGGACAAATTTAAGGTAAAGATGTGCTTGAACAACCAAGTGCAACTGATGTAACTGATCACATGGAATAGTTGCTGGTGATCATCACTGTGTATTTGAGTTGTGTGCCAGCTGGCAACCAAAGATTTAGAATTTGTCCAATCACAGTGTACTGTTGTACTTTTGGGATCATGTTAACCTATGCAAATTGGTTTTATGCATCATGCAGGCTGATGTGCATTATAAGCTTGTACTAAGTTCACCAATAAAAGTTTATACTTTAAACTAAAAATACTCAACGATTCCCCGAATTGCAGAACATCCCAGCAACTCTTGTAGCCACAGCTACAGTCATTTTGAGAAGCATCATGCTTGATCTCTTTACCCTCAAAACTCATACATTTCATATGAGTTGCACATTCTGCAATTGCCCCCAAATTTGAAATAAATCTGACACAGGAAATAAAGTCGGAGATATAAACAGGATTTTTGTCTGAACCAGTGAAAAAAGGTCGCACTTCAAAAAAAGCAAGAATTCCTCAACTATGTTGATGTTTGTGGTGCATGGTTACACAAGGGAACATCTTATACGCGGTAATCGACTGAGCTAACTACAGAGCTTGAGCACTGCATGCTGTGGCGGACCCAGTCAGTAGATTGGCATCGAGGGCTGCAGTAGGTTTGTTGATGACACAAAGAGCACTCAAACCGACCCACCTGACCGCAGATGCACAACTTGGATATGTCTGTAAGAAATATGAAAACAAAAAATATAAGTTTTGAAGCAATTTGCATGGTGTCTTAAATCTAATTCTAAGTCTGTGTCAAAAATTCATATTATGTGACATGTAATTGGTAAATAAAAAGTCAGGTGCAAACATATAGCACCCTTATGACAGTGCACTAGTGAGTCCAGTCCGATCTATTCTGTAAAACTCATGACTCCACAATACAAACATAACATCCTCATACAGATGCAGATCCTCCACAGATGAGCTTAGTCAAACTTGTGTGAACAAGTGTGCACTTAATTGTGTGCACACATAACCACAGGAATTGAAGTATCATATTGCATATTGAGCCACAGCACCTTGTAAACCATTACATGGTGCTATGTAAAGGAAAAAGGGTCCCATACTTCAAAACATAGCTCCACATTATACCTGCAGGAAAAATACTGTGCGCTTTGAAACGCCCATCGGACGTGATAAAGCGCTATAAAAGAACTGCGTATTATTATTATTACTATCACAAATGCACAGGCATTTGGGCTCACATACCCACAAGAATTGAAGTATCACAATATATCATAAATGCACGGGCACCCGGGCTCACATACCAACAGGAATTGAAGTATCACAATATATCATAAATGCACGGGCACCTGGGCTCACATACCCACAGGAATTGAAGTATCACAATATATCATAATAGCACGGGCACCCGGGCTCACATACCCACAGGAATTGAAGTATCACAATATATCATAATAGCACGGGCACCTGGGCTCACATACCCACAGGAATTGAAGTATCACAATATATCATAATAGCACGGGCACCCGGGCTCACATACCCACAGGAATTGAAGTATCACAATATATCATAAATGCACAGGCACCCGGGCTCACATACCCACAGGAATTGAAGTATCACAATATATCATAAATGCACGGGCACCCGGGCTCACATACCCACAGGAATTGAAGTATCACAATATATCATAAATGCACGGGCACCCGGGTTCACATAACCCACAGGAATTGAAGTATCACAATATATCATAAATGCACGGGCACCCGGGCACACATACCCACAGGTGTAATCTACCAAAACCCAAGCAGGCTTGCTCCAAATTAACAATTGAATATCACCCGATAGCATCAACATTATTGGTGTAAGGCGCTATTTAAGTACAGTTAATTATTATTATCAATATTATTAATTGAAATAGAGCACAATGGCTGGGCCTCTTAAATTTCCCTGTTCCATCATCTACTATTGGTACAGAAAGAGCATGAAGGGTCAATGCCAATCAATCTTTCCATGGAACAAATTAAAATGCAAAGAAACCACAAACATAATGCCAATTTGTTTACGCACATTTAGTTTCAGCTCAACTCAACACTTCGCACCAAAAAAGAAATAGAACAGATGTAACACATTGTTTCAGATGATTGGGTATATGCAGTTTAACCAAGTCGCACTTGTGAACAACTTTACCGTCCTTTACTAACTGAACAGGGCAAGGAAACAAGGAAAAGTCACCCCAGATTAAAATGCAGTATCTATAAATCATAATATATTGTTCATTGTGATCTCTGAGTGTGGGTACAAATTAACCAAATAATTTTGTTATTGTTCGAGTTATTTATTTATTTTTTAGATGTTCGGGCTATAGACCATGTTACATTTGTTTACAGAGTGGTGACCTCGTACATTACAATGCTATTCCTGACGGGCAAGATGCTACACAGGCTCAATGGGAAAATTTGTATTTTGTGTCATAATTTTCACATAAATTCAAAATTTATAAAAGCAACAGCTGTACAGCTTTTGAGATGTACCCCCTTTCTTCATATCAAAAGTTGAGGAAAATCAGACAGTGCGATCTCCATAAAACATAAGATTTGTTGTATTCTTCCATTGAGCTGTGTACAAATCGTCACCGTTTTCACAAAGAGACAATTTAGGCCATTCAACAAAACGTTCATGTTTGGAGAAAACCCCGTTTGAAGTTAAACTATTTTTGAAATCACTGTTTCGGACACTGTTTGTCATTAAAATGTTGACATTTTTCCAAGCATGAAAGTGGAGATCTTAAATCATGCAAATCTTTTGCTATTTTAATTATAGTTGGTTTTATTAATGAGTAATTAACTGTTTAACACAATTGTCTGTTCGTGAAAACTGCAAAACGAGGTGTGTGTGCAGCACGTCGTGTGCACGTTGTGTACAAACCAATGCGTAAACGACGATTGTCTGTTCGTGAAAATTATAGGTCATACGTGAAAACGTAAAACGCAGAGTAGTCATTTTTGGCACCGTGCAAGCGCTATGTACAAATGGCAAATCTAAAATTGTCTGTTCGTGAAAACGAAAAACAAATAGTTTGGTAAAATTGTCATTGTGCTAGTTAGTGTAATTAAAAAAGTATAACGTTTTATCACTTGAAACTTTGGGAAAATGTTGATGTCAATAGTAACATTTAAATTATGTAAAAATATCGGTTTGCCAAAATGTACACTTTTTGTCAGAATTGCCTCTTCGTGAAAACGGTGACGAAATGTGCCCGCCGGAAGTCCAGGCTCGGTGGCTCTTTTGTAAACATGTGGTGTCACAGGTCACATCGTTTATAGCAGATAGCCGAACACCTAATGTTTTTGTTTGAGGCTTAACATTTTTTTCCCCCCTACTTTTTTGTCTTCTTCCGTCGAACTCTTCTCAAAAATAACTCAAGATTACAAGATTTTTAAACATTAAAATACTTTAATCTTTGAAAACCCAAAGTCCAAAATGGACAGACAGAAGCTGGGTGGGACGTCAGTGCTAGGGAGTCCATACCTTGATGTTTGACCCAGCGTATCAAGACACCATCAGATTGGTAGACTTCGGAGAGGACCAACTTCTTCTCCTTGGCCCTGTAAATGTCCTTCAGGGTCTCATCCACTAATATGAACTTCCTGTCCTGGAGTTTGGCGGGGAGGGCGCGCTTCACGTCATCCCGGAGGTCACGCATTGTGCCATCTTTGTTGGCCTCGACCGAGCCGAGCTTCTGGAATGTGCTGTTGGACTTCTTTACCATAATGAACATTGGGACACGGTCTTCAAGAACTAAAACATAAATTGAAAAAAGGTACATCAGGTATACATATTTGAAGGTCTCCTAGAAATTGCAAATAATTAAATATATAAACATAAACTGGGAAAGTACATAAGCGCAGAATGCCGTAGAAAGCAGAGCCATGAAATTGGGACCAGGTTGTAAAAGACTAATTTAAAAAAAATGACAGCCATAAACATTTTAAAGCAAGGTCGAAGCAAATACTGGATGGAGTAAAGATCAATCATAATGGGTTTGTATTCTTACGTTGTTCTTGCTGTCCAGAGGATTCAGTGAAGCCTGGAGGCAGAGCGGTGACTTCAACCTCAGGGGTACGTCTTGGTGAGTTGGGGGTCAAGTGGCCATTGAATTTCTGGTCATTGGGTCTATATGGAGAGGACAAATTTAATCTTGAATCATCTTTTGATTCAACTAGCCCCCTAGATCTACCCCTTAATACCTCAAGGTATTACTAAAAGGTAAAATCAATCAGTAAAAAAAGAATGATAATAGCTTCCGGTAAAAAGAATGATTTGAGGACACTGGAAATTTTGCAAAAGATCACAAAAGTGTAGATTGACAAAAAACAAATCATCCCCTATCCCCCCTCTCTTGCTTCCTCCTGCTTAACACCAAATCTACTTATAAAAACGATTTATTTATCCCTGTCTTTTCACCACCATTTGCCTCATTTCTTTTTCACAATAATCCCTCTGGTTCCTCTGCATCCCGTTATTTCCTTCTCTTCCACTACTCAATGTATAAATACAGTGATCAATCTCGTCTCTCCACACCCGGATTTTCCCTTCTTCATTCCCTTCCTCCATTTAGTTTCACCTTCCCTCCTTCCCAAGTTTCCCTTTCCTTTTCCCTATTTTTCCCCTCGCTTCCCTAATTTCTCATCCCATTCCTTCATTATCAACCCTCATCATGAGGTTATTGAGGGATTTAGACAATCCAGCCTTCCATTTTACCTCCCCTTCCTCAATTTACTTCTCCCCTACCCCAAGTTCCTCCTGGTCTTTCCTCTGCTCAATCTACTTACGGTGATCTATCCTGTACCTTCATCATCAACCCTCATCATGGGGTTATTGAGGGATCCAGACGATCCAGCCTTCCATTCTACCTCCCCTTCCTCAATTTACTTCTCCCCTACCCCAAGTTCCTCCTAGTCTTTCCTCTACTCTATCTACTTACATTGATCTATTGTGTCCTTCATCATCTACCCTCATCATGGGTTTATTGAAGGATTTAGACAATCCAGCCTTCCATTCTACCTCCCCGGCCCTTCCTCAATTTACTTCTCCCCCACACAAAGTTTCTCCTCGTCTTTCCACATCTCAATCTACTTACACTGATTGATCATGTCCTTCGTCATTTTCAGTCATCGCAAGGTTATTGATTGATCCTGTGCTGGCCAAATCCTTCATCTTCAAGATGGTCTGAGTCAGTGGATTAGGCAAGGGCTCAATCCCCACCATGTTCCCCTTCTTACCTAACCAAATGCAAAATAAACCCATAACATTTAAACTTTGTGTTGCGACCCTGATCAGAAACAAGTTTCTGACATAAAACTCATTGACTGAAACAATTTCAGAAAGCTACGGGAAAACGGGTCGCTAACCAGAACCAGTTCATAATGAAGTCACATATCTTGAAAATCAATGTTTTAAAAAATCACTGCCTTCATTTTATTTTCGAGTAATGGAACTTAGTCTTTGTAATTTTAGGCAAGAAACCACAAGGGAAACTGACTTGGTAAATTTAAAATAATTTTGGGTTCAACAAAGAAAAAGTGACTAGAGCTCTGGATTGGAGTGCTTCAATGTTTTTAATTTTTAAAAGAATTCTGTTGACTTTTTATGTTAGTTTGTAAAATCTAACATCTTGAAACCAAGCCTAACTAACTGAGCCAACAACTCGGTTACTGCGTCACTGCAACTGAACTGAACACAATAAAACACTTTACCAATGAATGAAGTGCAAACATGTTTCTGGCCCCTGTTTGGCGCCCCTGGTTGTCGATTTCTAAAGAGAGTTTTAATTAACCACCGATGATTGCTGTTGTACGATGAAATTGTATTGACTAAATAACTTACCACTAGTGCTGCAGAGTTTGGATACAATCAACACGACGACAATCAAGATTGCCATGGCAAGTATGACAATAAGGATAATGGCCAAAGTGGAAAAGGGTGGCTGCAGACAGAAAAAAATAAAAATAATTGTTCTTAAAAAAAGAATTTTATTCATACAATATAGCAGAACAAAATCACTCGTCGAAATCTGGATTGTTCCATTTCACCTTGTGTTTATATTTTGCCATATTGAACTCATGTGCATCGAATATTTGTATTTATATAACACCCAAGTATAGATCCTTGCCATTTGATTGGAGGATTGGATGTCACCTGGTATTTATTGTTCACACCATTTCATGCCTACGTCATTAAGCACGCATTTATGGTACTATTCAGCATTTTCGATCCATCCTTTCTGCACTAATGCACGCTAGACCACCACGCATGTGCACCCATAGGCCGGTCGGTTGCGCACGACTACAAACTTGATGCAGGATCATTTAGAAACAACATTTATATCACCGAGGCAGCAGTGTTTATTCGGATCACTGGCTCTTCAGTGTTCGACGATTATAATTGCACGACGACTAGGCCTACAAATCATCCTTTCAAAGACCTAATTTGCATGTTGATCAAATGCCAGTGCTGCAAAAGTTTTCCTGCACTGGTAGAAAAAAACGGCACGGCAATCTTCTTCTTTTTTTCAAAATCAATAAATATGTAGTCTTACCACTTTGCCGTATGTTACCCCGTCCACCGCGAGGTATTGGTCTGGGGTTAGAGTGTAGCCATCGAATGTCAGAGTAATGTCGCCAGACTGAATGTCACTCCAAATGGCCTCCTGGGTGGTATCCAAGTCTCCTTGAATGTCAAACGAGACTAAAATGGATCCTAGGATTGGAAATGGAGAGACGACTTTAGTTTTAGAAAAGATTCATTTCATGAAATTCTTCACAATAAAAACTTCCAACAAAATAAGGAGGCCATATGCACACAAATTTTACAAGTTGACAATGAGTGTATAAAACACACAATAACATTACATGTAAAGAAATTACTTAAAAATGCATGAGAAAAAGGGGGGAAAAAGCTTATAGTATGAAATCATCCGAGGTATAAATTTACCAGTATCAAATAAATTTCATGGGAATGCTTGATTGTCTAATTTCTAGCATTGCTAATCATAATCAAGGCAAAAGGCATGCCTATAGACAATGTTACCTTTGTTTACAGAGTGGTGACCTTGTACATTCAAATGCGTTTCCTGACGGTCAAGATACTACACAGGCCATAGGGGAAAATTTACATTTTGTGTCATAATTTTCACATAAATTCAAGACTTACAAAAGCAACAGCTGTACAGCTTTTGAGATGTCCCCCCCCTTTCTTCGTATCAAAAGTTGAGAAAAATCAGACAGTGCAATCTCCATAAAACATAAGATTTGTTGTATTCTTCCATTGAGCTGTGTACAAGCTGTGCCTGTACAAAGTCCAGGCTCTTTGGCTCTTTTGTAAACATGTGATGTCACAGGTCACATGGTCTATAAGTCAGTGCTCCTTTCTAAGAGTGAGTGGTACAAAACTACAAACCCATGGTGAACAAACATGCATGCTCCTTGCTTACATTCTTTAAAACCAAAAATAACTCCTATGTTTGTTTATGAAGTTTACTTCAACTTAAGCAAGTTTTTCTGCTGCACTAAGCAGCAAAATAGGTTTCCAGTAAAGAGCTTCATGAGTTCACATGGCTGGCAATGTCAGATGCAAAAACGTATATACAGATAAGTTACTTTACCTCTCTCGATTGATACATTGCTGATCTTCACACCACTATATCTTGCTCCAAAGTAATTCAGAACGTAAATCTCAAGCTGAGCTTCCTTCCCAGCAGCCACACGATCGTAATCCACCAGGAACTGCAGTTTGAGCCGACGCACTGGTCCGGTGTAGTAGGTCTGCTGGTTGGATACCACATCGAACGGGTCGACTAATAGAGTCAGCTCATAGGCACTCGATGGCATGGTCACCACGGTG